>JAJJMA010134413.1:507-19488 GCA_023529015.1 Papaver nudicaule
CCCCCCCCCCCTTTTTTTTTGGTTTTTGAGTTCTCCGGCTCTTGGAGTTCTGCGGGGGAGAAGGTTCGCTCCCCCTCTTCTTTTAGCTATGGGTTCTCCGGCTCTTGGAGGTCTGTGGAGGAAAAGGTTCGCTCTCCCCCCCTTCTTTTTGTTTTTGAGTTCTCCGGCTCTTGGAGTTTGGGGATTCCCCCTTCTTTTATCTCTGGGTTCTCCGGCTCTTGGAGGTCTAGGGGAGAAAGGTTCGCTCTTCCCCCCTTTTTTGTTTCTGAGATCTCCGGCTTTTGGAGTTCTGCGGGGGGAAAAGGTTCATTCCCCCCTTCTTTTTTTTTTTTTTTTTTTGGGGGGGGGGGTTCTCCGGGTCTTGGAGATCTGAGGTAGAAAGGTTCGCTCTCCCCCTTTTTTCCTTTTGTCTCTGAGTTCTCCAGCTCTTGGAGTTCTGCGGGGGAGAAGGTTCGCTCTCCCCTTTTTTGTTTCTGAGTTCTCCTGATCTTGGAGGTCTGTGGAGGAAAGGGTTCATTCTCCCCCTTCCTTTTTGAGTTCTCCGGTCATGGAGTACTTCGGGGGAAAAAGGTTCGCTCTCCCCCCTTTTTTGTTTCTGGGTTCTCCGACTCGTGGAGGCGTTGTTGCCCGGGTTCCCATTCCTCTGTGAGAACCCTCTAGCGTTCGTTTCAGGCCTCTGTTCTCGGGGTAAGCTGCTGCTTGGGTCCATCCTCATCGGTAAGGACCCTCTAGCATTCGTTTCAGATCCCTATTCTCGGGATAAGTTTGCTGCTCGGGTTCCCATTCCTCTGTGAGAACCCTCTAGCGGTCGTTTCAGACCCCTGTTCTCGGGGTAAGCTGCAGCTTGGGTCCCTCCTCATCGGTAAGAACCCTCTAGCATTCGTTTCAGATCCATATTCTTGGGATAAGTTTGCTGCTTGGGTTCTCATTCATCTTCGAGGACCCTCTAGCATTCGTTTCAGACCCCTGTTCTGGGGGTAAGTTGCTGCTTGGGTCCCCCCTCATCGGCAAGGACCCTCTAGCATTCGTTTCAGATCCCTATTCTCGGGATAAGTTTGCTGCTTGGGTTCCCACTCCTCTGTGAGAACCCTCTAGCATTCGTTTCAGACCCCTGTTCTCGGGGTAAGCTGCTGCTTGGGTCCCTCCTCATCGGTAAGGACCCTCTAGCATTCGTTTCAGATCCCTATTCTCGGGATAAGCCTGCTGCTTGGGTTCCCACTTATCTGTGAGAACCTTCTAGCATTCGTTTCAGACCCCTGTTCTCGGGTAAGCTTTGTCAAATCTGGGTTTTCAATTTTATTTTATTCCTTTCAACTGTTTCATACATAATAGGCTTTTAACCATGTACCATTGACTCGATCATTACTCTTGTCTGGGATTGGTTTTCCGTCTAGCTATTCAATCTTGTAAAAGCCGTATTCAGATACTTCTGTTACCCGGAAAGGTCCTTCCCAATTCGGAGCGAATTTTCCCGCGTTGGCATCTCGTTGCACGTGCTGGGCAATGGCTAGGACCAAGTCTCCTTTGTGGAACGTTCTCGGCTTCACTTTCTGGTTGTAGGCTCTTGCTAGCCTTTCTCTGTATTGCGTTGCATGAGTAGACGCGACATCTCTTCTCCTCCAACCTGTCTAAAGCTAAAAATCTTTTTTCATCAGAGACGTTTAATCCTGCCGCCGCCAATACCCTTGCGGATCCTAGTACTACCTCTGCTGGAAGTATTGCTTCCTCGCCGTACACCAGGCTGTATGGTGAAGCGCCCGTGGACGATCATTTAGACGTTCTGTACGCCCATAGGGCCATTGGGAGCTCTTCATTCCACTTTCTCTTATTATCATATAAATTCCTGCTTAGTATTCGAAGAAGCGTCTTGTTCGTGGCTTCGGCCTGTCCGTTACCTTGAGGGTGGTACGGTGTGGAGGTCTTTTGCTTGATGTAAAACGAGGCGAGGAGGCTCTTCACGTCACTGTTGACAAATGGTGTGCCATTGTCGGAAATGATGCACATAGGTATGCCAAATCTTGTGATAATGTGTTCTTTGATGAACTCGGCGATAATCTTCCCTTTCGTTTCCTTCAACGGTATTGCTTCCACCCATTTGGTGAAGAGCTCTGTTGCTTTTATGATATACTCATGTTGCTTTGACGACTTGGGTGTGATTGGCCCGATGATATCCAGTCCCCAGCTATGAAAGGGCCAAGGGGTGATTATGCTGTGAAGCGTTGTGTGTGGCGCGTGAATGACATTTCCGTGACGCTGACATTAGTCGCATTTTTGCACATACTCGGCCGTATCATGCTCCATGGTGGGCCAATAAAAGCAGGCCTCGTATATTTGACTGTACAATCTCGCCTTGCCCTGATGCTCTCCGGCATGTGTTAGGTCCATTGCCTTGGTGGCTTCGGCCGGGCCTAAACATTTGAGCATTTTCTGACTACAGCTTCGACGGAATAATTTGCCATCAACCACTACGAATTTGTTTGCCTTTCTGGTGATTCGCTTCTTGTTGATTTGTTCGTTAGGCAGGGTTCCATTCTGTAGGTATTCTAAGTAAGGCGTGCGCCAGTCTTCTTAGTCTTCCTCGGCGACACAAATTTCGGCTGGTTGAGGAGCCTCCTGGCATTTCTCGCAGTTGTCTTGCTTATGATTTGCCTGGGTGAGGAGACTGGGCCAGTAGTATCCAGCTCGCTGGATTCTTCGGTATAGCGGGATGCTCAACGCTAGTCCGCACGTCCTTTCGTGTATGTGTTCCAGTACCTCCTTGGCCTCATCTTGCCCTAGACATCTGCACAAGGCTCCGCCTGTAGAGCTGAAGTACAAACTCCCTTTTATAATAGAAAAAGCTTTGAGCTCTTTCCATGATAACTGTCTGTCTTCCGGATCTTTCTGAAGGTCCGTTAGTATTGGGGTTCGCCAGTCATTGGCCTCTTCTTGGATGAAATCCTCTACCCACGAAAGGGGGGTTGTGCGTCTTATGACTGTGACCGTTTCAGAATCTCCTTCGGCCATTTGTAAGCTAGAGGCGAGTGTGGAGAGAGCATCTGCATGCCTATTGGACGTCCTTGCCTTGTGAGTAATAGTGAAGTGTTTGAAGTATCTGATGAGCTTTTGAGCTTTATCTCTGCATACCGCTAAACATGGCTCTTTCACATTAAATTCACCTTCCATTTGCTGCGTCAGTAACCTTGAGTCGCCAACCACTGCTAGATTCTTTATTTTCATGTCCTTAGCCAGCGTTAATCCGATGAGGAAACTCTCATACTCCGCCAAGTTATTGGTGCATGGGAAATCAAGTTTGAACGCGTGGGACGTAAGCCTCCCTTCCGGGTCTAGGAAGACAACCCCTGCCCCTCCATACATCGTGTGAGACGAGCCATCTACGAACATTTGCCAGAGTCCGTCGTCCTTGTTTTCTTCTAGAGATGCTGCTACTTCGCCGGGAATGTCGAAATGAATCTCTTGCGTGTCGCTTCCGGGGAATGCAGCTAGTAAGTCGGCGATAGCCTGACCGCGGACGCCTCTTGGACGGACAGGGGTGAAGGAGTATTCTATTAGTTGATTGCCCCATCGCGCCATTCGTCCGGACAGGATAGGTCTGGTTGTCAGGTATACAACTGGATTTGTCGCCGCCACAACAAAATTCTTATGCCCCAGGAGGTAGTGACGCAGTTTCTGTGCTGCATATATCAAGGGTAGGCAAGCTTTCTCAGCTGGCGAGTACCGCAGCTCTGGTCCCTTGAGGGTCCTGCTTACGTAGTAGATAGGTACGGGAAACGATCCGCTATCCTCCCTTTCTTGGGTTAATACCGCTCCTATCGTTGTGTCTGTGTTAGCCAGGTACAAATAAAAAGGTTCCCCTTGTGCTGGAGGTCGCAATACATGTGGGTGCGTAAGGCATTCTTTGATCTTGCTCAGCCCTGTTGTTGCGACTCACCCCATTCGAATTTTACATCGTTCCGTAATAGCGGGAACATCGCTTGGAGGTGTTGCGCTAGTCCTGGGATAAATCTGCGGACGTAGTTGATCTTCCCCATTAGGGTCTGCAGCTCTCTTA
The DNA here is from genome assembly GCA_023529015.1 of Papaver nudicaule. Classification (NCBI taxonomy): domain Eukaryota; kingdom Viridiplantae; phylum Streptophyta; class Magnoliopsida; order Ranunculales; family Papaveraceae; genus Papaver; species Papaver nudicaule. The sequence continues at coordinate 4,559 of JAJJMA010134413.1, forward strand.
CCGTCGTAGGGGGCGTCATTGTTAGGATCGCCGATGCTTTGTCATCATCTACCTCTATTCCGCTGTTAGTAACCTTGAAACCAAGGAACTTTCATGAGGAGACCCCAAAAATACATTTTAACGGGTTCACTTTTAATCCATATTCTCTGCATCGCTTGAAAATTCTCCTCAGGTTGCCCGTGTGCTCACGTCTTTTCTTTGCCTTGACGACTATATCATCCACATAAATTTCTATGATGTGATGGTTCATGTCGTGGAAGATGTGCGTCATGGCCCTTTGATAGGTTGCTCCCGCGTTTTTGAGGCCAAATGGCATTACCACATAATAGAAGTTTCCGAGCGGTGTTGAGAACGCTGTCTTCTTCGCGTCAGACTCCTTCATCCGGATTTGGTTATAGCCACTATATCCGTCCATAAAGGAGAACATCTCGTGGCCGGCCGTGGCATCTACTAACATGTCGATGTTGGGAAGAGGAAACTCGTCTTTGGGGCACGCTCTGTTCAGATCCCTAAAGTCGACACAGCAGCGTATTTTCCCATTTTTCTTCTTTACCGGGACGACATTAGCCAGCCAGTCCGGGTGGTGAATCGATTGAACATAATTCGCCTTGATTAACTTATTGACTTCTTCTTTTATCAGTTCTTCCATGTCGTGCGAAAACCGACGCTTTGGTTGCTTTATTGGTCTGGCGGTTGGGGCGATGTGTAGCTCATGGCACACCAACGTTGGGTTCAAGCCAGGCATGTCTTCGTAGGTCCATGCGAAAATGTCTTGGAATTCTTTTAGAAGGGCCACCAGCTCCTCCTCTTCTTCGCTGCTCAGCTCTGCGCCGATTTCCATCATTTTTGTCTCTGTTGGAGTTCCTACATTTACGAATTTCGTTTTTATTGAGTGAGCCGTGGTGTCCTTTGTTGTTGCTCTTTCAAAAAATTGGGGTTCGTTTCCCGTCGGGTCCTCCTCAATTTCTGCCGTGTAGACCTCCTCGCGGGGTTCGAACCCCGCTGATTGCTATAATCGATAAATCTTCCTGCCTCCGGGCAGAGTTTCGACGCGGAATTTTTTGTGCGTTCCGGCTTTTTGAGCGTTGCAGCTGCTACTTCCGGTAGCTTGTTGTTGTTGGTAAGTATTTTCCCAATCCGGAATTGGGGTTGCGTAAATCTGCGTCGTTACCTCACTTGGCTCACTTAACATATCATATAATGCGGCTTCCGCGAGGTTCGCCTCCTCCGTGGAGAATGGGTTTAGCGTTGCCGAGACGCGCTTCTGTTTGCCTTTCAAAATAAATTTGATGCATTGGTGATAGGTAGATGCCACCACTCCGTGCTTATGTAGCCATGGGCGTCCCAACAACATGTGGTACGCGGTATGAATATCCATAACATGAAAGGGCTCCGAGGCTCGAATTGGACCCACACGAACTTCCAGATTGATGGTGCCAAGTGTGTGCTGGCTGATTCCGCCGAAACCTTGTACCCTCGTGCTGAATTTTTTGATTTCCGTCTCTTTGATGCCGATGCTTTCTAAAATATGCAATGGGACTAAGTTCAAGGATGCGCCATTGTCGATGAATGCTCGTCCAAATTCATGTTTCCGTATTGACGCTGTAACATAGAGTGGGCGTGTGTGGTCGCAGTCTACTCTCCTGTCTTCTTCCGAGAATGTAATAGTATTATACGGGAGCGGGTACTTCCTATCTAAGAAGGCATTTATGTCCTCGTGTGCTGCGATTCGTGTGAGGATGATAGACGCATGCCTTGCTTGTTCCTCATCAAAACCCAGCGTGTCGAAAAACTCGGTGAACAGAGGCTTTTGTTCCACCGCTGCTGCTATATAATCTGTGTTGTATACTGAATCTTGGTTTGTGTCCTCCTCCATGGTTGAGTCATGATATTCCGTCGTTGCCACCTGATGTTGCGTATCGATTTGCTCCTTTTCTTGAATATCTCTTCTTAAGGCACGACACTGCTCGGCTGTGTGACTTTCGGATTGATGACACCAGCAATAATGCTTCTTTTTCAGAGGGATTTTCTTGCGCTGCATACGCGTTTCTGCGGGATCATGTTGTACTGCGGACGCCACAATATGTCCGCTTTGGGCGTTTGCCTTCTCAGCTTTCTTGGCCAATAGGATCCGGATGACACGGCACTCGCTGGTGCTATGAGACCTAATGCGATGATATTGACAATACTTTCTATTCTTGCGCTGTCTATCATTCGTAGGTACGGCCACAGACTTCTCTTGTTGAGCAGTTGCCTGTTGCCATTCCGTCCTGGGGTCATGACTGATCATAGCTGCTTGGTGTGTTTGGAACGGCTCTTGTCTAATCTTTCCGCCTTCGATCTCAATGTCTCCCCGTCGCAGCCGTCTGTGAAATCTCCATTTGAGGGTGCGGCACTCCTTGGTTGGGTGGTCTATACGTCTGTGAAACATGCAGTACCGCACGTGTTGCTTGTCTTGCTCGGACGGTTCTCGCGAACAGGGAGGAAGTCGCATCTCCCCTGTCTTTACCCATTCAGTTAAGAGCGCAGTTACTGTATCTATGCTACAAGGATAATCTGGCGGTTCTTCTGTATCATTGTCGAAAGTCTTGCGCTGGCGGTTGTCCTAGCTTGGTCCGGCGGGTCTTTTTCGCTGGGATACATCATCCTTAACATAGGCGACGGAATGAGAAAATTGCTTCGCAGCTATCTGCATGCTTTTACGATGTACGTCCGCGCGGCCTGCGGCTTCTTCCAAGTCGGCCAAGGTTTCCAAACGTCCATTATGGAAGATTAAGTGGTAATCCAATGGTAAGAGCGCTATGCACATGCCGACCAAGTCTTTCTCCGGTATTTTGGTAAGGCATCTTAAGTATGCTGCTCTAAATTGCTGGACTGATGTCCGCATATCATCCGTTTCTTTGAACTGCAGAGTGCATAGTGACGACAAGGACATTGTTACCGGTTTGGAGTAAAACTTCTGCATGAATACTTGCTGTAACTCCTCCCAGGAGTGGATGATGTTCGACTTTAGGGTGATATACCAGGTGAACGCGTCGCCGGTTAGTGATTTTCCAAATTCCTTAAGGCATACATGTTCTTGAGAAGCAGATTCATTCAAAGCCATGGTGAATCGATGCATGTGCTCGGTGGCGTTGCCCGTCCCGTCAAATAGTCGATATTTCGGACTTTTCCACAAAGCTGGCATTGGCTTATCTACTAAGGCTTTGGGGAAAGTGGAGTGTATTGCGTAAGCGTTTGCTTGTGCGTGTAAACCGAAGTTCCGCTCCATGTATTTGGTGAACTTCTCATTCATTCCCTCATTGAGGAAAAGGCCCGAGGCCGTTTCTTGGACCCCTCCGGATCCCTCCCTAGATCCCTGCGTGAAGCCACGGGGATGCCGCTGGTCTATAGCGCCGGAAGCGCCAAATCTCTTCGGAGACGCATGTTTGCCATTGTCAGTTTCCTCCTCTTCTTCATCTGTGTCCCCACCGGGACTACTTGCGGTGATTTGCGCTAGTCTTGTCACCAGTGCTTTCCTGCGTGTGTCCCCTTCGTGAAGAGAGGCCAATATCTGCTCGCGTTCGGTTGCCTGCAGGTCTTCCTGAGGTTGCTCGTCCTACCGGGCTGGCTGTATGACCGGAGTGATTTGTCTCTCTGCGTCATTAGCAGTCACCTGTAGCACTGTCTCTAAGGTTGCATTAGAAATTCTTGCATTCGAGGTCTGGTTCGCGGTTACACTTGACGACGCAACGGGTTGTCTTCTGCTGTAACCGATTAATCCTAGGTTTGCTCCGGTGTCATCCACTGGAGGGTTACTCTCTCCAGACTGCTTTTCAGCGGCCATATTGTAAATCCCGTACTAGAATCTATGAGTCAGAGACCTGTGAAGTCGCCATTTGTATTAAGTCAGAGAATTCAGAGGGTACAGACTCTGCTCTAGAAAATAGTACAGGATGATCTTTACAAAAGGTAATAACTGAATGACTAAATATGGCTACTGGGAGACTATTTATATACATAGTCAACCCTTGGGATAACGACACGTGTTACCCCAAACCAGATCTGGAAATATTCTCTGTTACCTGCCGTACACGTACTCTTCACAGGGTGACTGCTAGTGTCAGTCCCTGACATTTCCAGGGGGACACTGTCATGCTGCCAGTAGCACGTGCATCCAGCAGCCAAGCTTTTCTGATAGCCGCGGCCTGCTTCTGCCGGACGACCCATACTCTCATGGAACTGCAACTCTTCGTTCCCAAATCGTGATGCCGGACCTCCTGCTTATTTTCCGGACTCCTCTTCTTTATTCGCGCCAAGCGCGCTAGTGATCTCCGAAGTGGCTCTCCTTGAGCCACCCGATTAAAAAGGATGACCATTTTACCCTTGGTCCGAAAGGGGTATCTACAACCGCCAACGGTATATACCTGTACATGTCCCTTACGTTCTCCTTCGTAATAATGTATTGTCACAACCTTGTAATCATTAGTTGAAGGACAATAGCCAAATCCACTTGCTAAGCGATTCCCGGGAAGACCTCCTGTAGCTGACATATCACGAGGCAATTCAGAGTAATCATATTCCGGAAGACGGACAGATTCTCCGGTTAACGGGTTGCAGATTAGAAAAGGATCTGCGCCAAAAGCATATTTACTTTCTTTGCCGAGACAAACCAAACCATTGCAAGACCCAACCATGACATCTGTCAAGCCTGTATGAAATCTGCCGTGTTCTATCTTCGTAAATGTGTTGTAAGAGTGATAATGGTTCATCTCTGCATGGTCATAATGATCAAACTCATCTTCGTAGAAAAGTTGGTGCCTAACTTTATTATACCCACCGGCACCACATTCAACACTAGTAGTGAAAAGGAAACCCCGCTTTTCAGGTTTACAACGGAGGATTTGTATCCAGCTTGGACAAAACAGTGATGAACGAATCTCGTCCGTTGGATGATGATTTTGGTTCCAGTCCCCCCTCCAATTCTGGTACCTGCCCTTAAAGTGACAAGTGGAATGCACGTGCGTTGCACGCCGGAAAACAATCAGTGTAGTTAGTTGGTTTCTAAGGGATGCATAAATTTGAATTCGTTTAGTTTAATAGAGTCAGTGTTGCTGTGCATGGAAGCTTACGCCACTGACAAAGTAGACATAATTGATTCATTGGAGGAGTAATATCGGTGGTCAAGGAATCAAAGACTTTTAAACACAAATTTCACGGTATATGTGACATTTGCTTGCCAAGCTTTGCGCGTGCAATGTTATCAGGTTATCGCTACTTGAAAAGAAATATCTAAGTAGATACACAGCTGTTATTAGTCTTCCACATGTTGCTCGCCCACATCCCTTGGTAAACAAATGTCACCCCAGAGGGTAGGACCGTACTTTTGAACTTGTGAAAGAAAAGAGAAAAGAGTAAACATAATGTTAATCACTTTCTCTTCTTCATCCCCAAAATCTCTTTCCCTTGCCTCTCTCTTCTCTCACTGTTTCTTTCTGTTAACTCTTATTGTAGATTTTTGTATTAGTGAATCTTTGAAGGAGAGCATGCTCTCTTTCTTGATACCGTTTTTCCATTTTTTGGTGTGAATATGAGGATAACTTTTAGTGGTGCTAAATTGATACATGAAATTTGGGGTAAAGAAATGTGTTCAGTGGGTTTTCTGGTTTATGTAAAGGAAGTGGTTTCATAGAGTTATCAGAGTTTTCTATTGCTGTAACAAAACCTGATCAGCAACAACTTCATAGTTTCCAGGCATCCAACCATCCGAAGAAAGTAACAACAACAACTTTACAACAAATCTAAGTTTTTATTCTTTGAAGAAAAAATGTCACTGAAGATCACAATTTTGATGTGATTGGATCAAATTAATGGAATGGGTGTCTTTTAATTGTTGTTTTTTGATGCGATTCATAATGTATCGGTGGTACAATTTCGTGGCCGATTCATAGAAAGGAGTTAGACTCACTTGACTCACTGAGTCGTTAACCGAGCTGAAGGAAGTGAGCTGAGTTTTTGGGCGCGCATAAGGTGGGTGGAAATAACTTCTTCTTTCTATATCTTGGGCTAATGGGTTACAAATTTGGTTAATGGGTTACTTGTTTACTAATGTGAATTTTGTTTACTTACTTGGATTAGGAGTTCTTGATGGATCTGGTTGTAATGGAGTTGGGAGAAGAAGGAATTAATGGTTCAGTTGTTTGAGTTGTATTTGTCTTTCTATAGGGATTGGTATTGTTCAGGGTTTTGGTAAAAGAGGTTAATTTGGATGAAGATGAAAATCCTCAATTTGATTTTGCCGTGGAAAATTGTCGGGAAGAAGAGAGAAAGAAAATTAAGGACGAAACCAACATGTTTCGTTTTCTGCTGGTAGCTGCTTTTAAAACGGGAGATCTAACGGTTGAGTTTTGACGTGTTTTAACAGCCGAGATTGAAATGTGCGCGAACGAAATTGAATGTGCGCGAACCAAAATTGGTTAACCATTTCTGAGATCCAACGGCCGAATTTTGAAGGCATTCAATCCAACGGCTTAAGTCTGTCCCGGTCTTAAAATTTGGTAAGTTTTCATGTTTTGGTTGCACGCCTTAAAGAGGGGGAGATCCTTAAGAGTGAAAAACTTCAAAAACCAACTCAAAAATCACCTGTTTCTGTGATCCGATGCTCTTCCCTGCTAATTCATATTTGATAACGAGCTGCTGCACATTAAAATAGTTTTTTATTTTAATGGAAAAGTGTCTCTTTCTGCCATTAGTGGGCTCAAAGCAACAGTATCACTGATCAATGTTTTGTATAATTATGAATAGTTGAAAGTACAGTTTAAGGTTGAAAAGCCTCTGCTCACAAATCCATAGATTATATTTATAGCTTGTTTGGATAGTCATTCAGAAGTAGCTTATTGATTTCTAGAAGCAAAAAAGCAAGAAGTTAGTTTGGCTACACAGTTTCAGAATAACTTCTGGAAGCAGAAAAGTTAACTTTTTCTGAAGCAAAATCTTTTTGCTTCTGACTTCTGGAATTGACTTCTGCTTCTGGAGAAGCAGAAGTCAGAAGCACTTCTGTATCCAAACAAGCTATTACATATCTTGAAGTTCCACTTAACAGTGTGTAACCTCTAGTTTCTGGTTAATAATTTTTGACTATTGAAAGAATAAAAATCACAGAAGTTAAAAGATTAGAAGGGGAAGGGAATTAGGGACATTCACACCTTACCAGATGAGCAAGCATTGGATCATCTCTTCATGAACATACCCTCCCTCTCGCTCACACACTAGACAACTTACAATTAGACATATATATTACAGAACTAACAAATCATCAGTACATACGAACACGAATTAATACCTCGCATTTCTACTTGTAAGCTATTGGACCAGACCTTGACACAGCAAACCTTGGCAATGGACTTGGACCTCTACTTCCTGAAGTTGAACCCTCGGCAAATTTTACTTTCCTACTTGAACTATAATCCAAAGGACCAGAACCACGAAGGTTTCGGGGTTTGCCGCTATCATTGCTACGTATACTACCACTGTCGTTGTCAAACATTTGATCTTGCCCATGGGTAGTTGATCTGGAATAAACAGACTCAGTAGCAAATGAGTGAGTCGACTCCCCATGGTTCTGTCGGTATGCAGGAGAGCTGTGCGCTAGAGATACTGAAGGTGATAGCCGGGGTGATGGGTTTTGTAATGCAAGCGGGATCGATGGAGAATTGGCATAATACTGGCTATATATGGAACGAAGAATGGCATATGGAATGTAGGTTTCAAGTGTACTTCTTGGGAGGTATGGGGATAACTCACAGAGCTGGTCCAAGAAGATGAGTTTCGCAACAAGATGAGACCTGTTAAAAATACAAAATGCACGTTAACATTGTATTTCAGATCTTAGATCTGTTACATTGCACAACAAAGTTATAAGAAAACCATCGTCAAAATTTTTGCACATCAGAAATAACAAATATATGAAAGAGCTGCTTTGACCAGTTGACACTCGGGAACACTTTTCGAGTTCCTGATCCCAATCTTTTCAGAGAAGCATAAGCAATTTGGTTCTTGACAAATACTCTCAGTCACACAAACAAGAGATGGATGATAGTTTATTAGCCAGTCTGTGCAAAATTTGGGGCAACAGCCTACCAGCTCTTTTAATCTTAGTTCAATTATGAAGGCTATAGAGCAACAAGAAAAGAAGCATGATATAACTCACAACTAAGATCACTTGACTAAATATGCACAGATCTTACTAGTAGGCTGATAAGTCAAATGAACCAGATTACTAGTCTAGAGAAGGAAACTAAAGGTTCGTGAGTGCTGATTTTGAAACTAAAATCATTTTATGATTAATATTATCTGTTAAGCAACCTGTGCCAGAACGAATCCACAGAAGTTTCCATTATATTGGCAATTAAAGAATTATAACCGAATTACCTGTTACTATCGTTAGAAGAATCCAGTATAATCCCTGAGGCACACTTCACGAAGACGTGCATAGCAAACTTAATGTTTCCCTCAACTAACAGATGGTTGTTTATGTCAGATTCTCGAGTGTCTTCTACATGTCCATTTGAGAGAGACTGACTCTGTTGTTGTTCCCTTTCAAATCTAACGAACTCGCATCCTGCAATAACAGCATTGATGCACCTACAATGTACAAACACAACAGTTTGATCAAGAAAAACTTACAGGAGAAAGAACGAAAGAAAGAAAGAAAGAAAGAAAGAAAGAAAGAAAAGGAGAATAGTTACCTGGCCAAGCAGTGGATGTTATTATTGAAGCCACCGGTATCAACATTGAATGCCGTCATGTTCCAAATGCTAGATGTCATGAAAGTAGCAAACAGGTACGGAAGCAAGCTCCAAGAACCATCGCTTGCACTCCCTACATCATAGAAAATTGACCTCACCCACTCTGAATCATGATCACCATCTACACCGAAACTATTTGCAACACACCTCAACCTTTTAATTTCCTCCTTCTCTGGTAAGAAGCCAGGTAAATGCTTAGCTACGCCATCCAGTAAGGAAAATACAAGAGGTGCACCTTCTTCCAGCACAGCTCCAGCAGCCTCTGCTAAAAGGCGATCAAAGACCAGTGCTTGCCCTGCTTGAATGCAGAACCCAACAACTGTATTTATGTCCACAATCTGGTTCAAATTTGCTTCTCTCTCAAATCTATCACCAGATTGTGTGCTCACAGCAATTGCCTCGAGTACCTCACGATTAGACCGCAGTGCTGTGTCAATACAATTCAAAAGTGCAGCTGTGTGTTCTTTCATCATCCTGTCGAGCCTGTCAACACCATAGCCACCAAAAATCCTAACCAAGGCCTTCAATTCTTTAAGATCTGTGACTGATTCAGCAAAATACCCACCAACCGGCCTTGTGCTCTTGAAGCATTTATGAATAGGTGCAAACAGAATTCCAGCACCTGATATGTCCTTGACAATGTTTTCTATGTACCAATTGCATACTGCTTCAACAGCAGAACCTGTCTGCTGGACAGCCGGCTTCTCAAACAAGTGCAGAGAAGAAACTGGCCCCGAGAATGCCTCCATCAGCAGGACTTCTCGAATGCCTTGTGTAAGGTCCATACTGATGTGCTGCTCAGCCAAATGAACTATGCTGATATGTCTGCGGATTAATGCCTCCAGCACAGAGGGCCTTTGAAGATCATTATCAGATTTAAGAACTGCAAGCAATCTCCTCCGAAAATTTCCAATGATGCATTCTCTCATATACTGCAAAAAAAATAATAATGGCAGATATGTTACGGTTGAAATTTGGGCAATTTGAACTCCGTGGATTGGACTTCATGAATGCAGCATGAAGCAAAAGAAAAGGTCTTTTAACCGTTTGTCTAACGGGCTTTACCATGTCCCAACTCTACTAACAAGTCTACAAGATGGCTTGCAACTGGCTAATTTTAGTAAACCAGATATCTACTATTTTTCTTTAAACAGTGTTGTGTTGTTTTCGCTCGCAAACAGATTCTGTTATTAAAATCTGTAACAATATTTACCGCTTTTCTACAACATACATCAATCATTTTGCCTCTAAGACAGGTGTGTAAAGAAAACTCTTAATTTTCTCTTATAAAGTACAAATTGTGATAAATAACCGATTCATTAGCCAAAATTCCTGTATGGATTATGGACAGACCCAAAATCTTTCGAGTAAGTGACCAATCTATGACATAATATACAGTCTTCAATCTCATATGGAAGGCTAACATTTAAAAGCCATATTCAACAAAAAGAAGTTGACATGAACTAAAAAGGTTAAAGCTAATCGAGTTTTTATCGACTTCCTTGAGATGTACAAAACAAGTTCAGGTAGATATGATCGAAAAACGAAAAAAATTAGGTGCTCAGCACTTACCTCCCTCAGAACAAATACATGGTTTAAAACACATATCGGCTCCATGTCATTTAAAACTGAGCAAAGATTTGTTAATCTCTGCATTGCAGCTTCTAACCTGTTCTTTCAGATGCAAAGAAAGATCGTCAGTTTGTGCATCCAAAGATTTCCACGAAGAATATAACATAAAATTGAGTTCACCTACATTTTGATAGAGTTGTTATTTTCCGGGTAGCTCTCATACCCAGGTAGTGGTAAACCAGAGAAGCCTTTTGGAGATTTTGCATAGGGAGTTGAGAACTTTGTTGCATGATTCATGTGAATAGCTGCTTGTTCTGGAAGAAGCTGAAATTTTCAATAAATTTAGTTCCATATAAATATTTCGTAAGTAAAATAATTTTGTAGTTATTAACTTATTAATTGTATATCATAACCAAAGAGAATAACAACCTGAGTCTCTAGCAATCCAAGTCCTCCTTCTGAGTCAAGAATATTTATTAGTCCTTCAAGTCCTCCCATAATGGACTCAATGAGAGACTCCACGTACAGAACTGCATCCCGACCAATTTTAGTCACCTGTATCAGGAAAAAAAAATCTATTAAGGAATATGATACATTTACTGTCTATAATGTAACATACAAAAAACCATTAAGGAAGATACATTTACTGTCTATATCCAACTTACACGTAGCCTGATTAATGGGCCTGGGCAGTAGAGATACAAGAAATGAAAAAAGACGGTTCAAAATCTTTTGATATCTGGCTAAGTTTTCCAACATAATGCAGTTCAAATCATAGAACAAGCCAAATAAAATCTCTGTTAGATTTCTGTTTATGCGGTGAGCAGAGGTTTCCTTTGGAGCAATGAGGTGGTACCTCAAGGCATCTGCCTTCCTAAAACAAAAGAAACAGCTAAATATGTAGAAATGACGAAAATATTTTGAAATTTAGAGGGTACCATAAGCTGGCTTCTTTCATGTCTGATTATGAAACACAAATACGCACATACATCTCTACGCATCATGCATGAGTTTCATAGCAGTTAATAATGGAGAAATATTTATGTCAAGAAATTTGACAACTGGGTGAAATCTTGATAGTTGGTTCCTAACTTCTATATAGCCTATGAATGGACTCATTCAGCCGTTCTTTGAGAAATCGTATTGATGTACGCAACCCATTAGAGTTAATATCAGGATGTCGAAAAGTTAATCAACTTTCATCAATAAATTCCTTTCTACAATTTCAGTTCAATTTGTACAGACCAAGTTACAAAAATTCTCCTATTAACATCCAAGTATATACTTTTGGTACAGGCTTATGTATCTGACAGAATATTTTGTAGGTTAAGGATACTTTTGTGAAAATGACAGGTAAAGAACAAAATTGTGTCGAAGAGACAAGTATAAGAAATTGAAGGGAGGATATCTGTTACCTCCTCTGGGACAATAATTGATGCACACTCTGGAAAACTGCTAGCAACTCCAAGCCAGGCACAGCAATGTTGAGGCCGGCCTTCTGGGCCAAACATGGTGTTTCTAAAAACCTGTTCAGAATATGAAACGTCAAGCAACCCAACAACGCATTTCTCAAGCAGAAGAGAATAACAGAAAAAATGGTTAGGGCAATGATGATTTAATATCCAGCAAACCAGCAAGTCATTAAGCGAACAACCAATTTAGAAAAATAAAAATGCTACCGTTGTAAGATGGTGGTGGTAAAAGTAAAGCTTTTTCAAAGTGCCATGCTTAGACAGCTGAGATTCAAGTTCATCAACACATCTGCAACATAATTTATTAGTGTTAGTGCAGGTAAGCACATATCTCGTTGAAAATTAGAGCATAACCCAAGCCTGCTCATATTTTTACAAGACTTAGTTATTCTGGATAGAAGCAATTCCAAATGCAAAAACATCAATCTAGCTTGAATAAGAAGGATACCACACTATTAGGTTTTAATCTACCAATACGTTGTTGGAATGTGTTTCTTGGTTAAGCCAAATAGCCAATGTACAGATAGTGTGATAGGAATAGTGTTTCTAGATTTTTTAACCTAATCCTAAATCTGGGTACTGTTGTAACTTGAATCTTTACCTAAGTGTATAAAAGGGAAACTCTCCCATGGGAGCAAATATACTCTTTCTCTATTTTCTACATGGTATCAAAGCAAAAGAGGGAGAGAAGGGAAACCCAACTTAGACCTACCATACCTAGGTTGTGAGCAGTGATGCCACACAAATTTATGATTTGAATCGTAGGATTATAGCCTCTATCAATCTACTACAATGCTCTTCAAGCTTTATGGCAAGAACATGACTTCCTACAACCGGTAGACATGGTTTGTGCAGCTGATACCGCTAAGTTGCAGAAGAGAATTGTAAAAGGTCGACTTATTGAGTTTCTTAATGGTCTCTCCCTAGAATCTGATCCAAATGATCAAGAATTCTGCCCGATTGATGTTATCGAAGCAAAATTCTGCAGGGTATAGTTCTTTGGCTCAATCAGCTAACACAAAAAACTTTGGTAGGGCACAAAACACTACATGCGATAAGTCTAAAGGTTCCTGTATTATTGACAGTGAAGCAACTGATCACATGTCCACAGGGTCTAATTCTTTCTCCACCTATAGCTCAAGCCTCAATAAACCTTGTATTCTGACAATGGATGGATCTCCAACTATTGTCCCTGGTGAAGGACATATTCCAATAACTAAATCCATGTCTTTATCCACAGTGTTACATGTCCCCAATTTGTCTCGAAGTCTTCTCTCGATCAGTCAAATAACTAAAGCCTCAAAGTGGAACGCGATTTTGATGTCGCACTGCGACATCAAAATAATTTTCCTCAAAGTGTCACATTGTGTTTTTCAGGATCTTCTCACTGGGGCGATGACTGGTCTGGGTAAAGAGGGGGCCTTTACTACTTGGACTTGCAATGGACAACAAAAGGGCTTCAAGGCGTAAAGCAAGATTGGTAGCCAAGGACTACACTCAGATTTATGGAATCGACTACCAAGAAACTTTTGCACCTGTTGCAAAAATGAAAACCGTTTGTCTTGTTAACAGTAGCAGCAACAAAGAATGACTTCTTTATCAACTCGATGTGAAGAATGCTTTCCTTAATGGTGATTTGGATGAAGAAGTGTACATGGACAATCCTCCAGGACTTCAACATGCTAGTAATCAAGGGAGAGTGTGCAAGCTGAAGAAATCCTTATATGGATTAAAGCAATTCCCAAGAGCATGGTTTGGCAGGTATACCCAATGTATGTTGAGATGTGGATATCATCAAAGTCAGGCATATCATACCTTGTTCATCACATTCATACACTGGAAAATTCAGCATGCATTTGTTTATGTGGATGACATTGGGATGACTGGTGATGATGCGGAAGAAATGAGGAACCTGGAATCTTATTCGGCCAAGGAATTCGAAATGAAGGACCTAAAGGACTTGCACTATTTCTTAGGAATTGAAGTGGCAAGATCGAAGGAAGGAATATTCATCTCACATAGGAAATATGTGCTAGATCTACTAGCTGAGACAAGAATGCTAGGTTGTAAGCCCATTGACGCACCCTGTTGAGCCAAATCAGAAGTTGGGAGAAGTCACCAAACGGGCATACTGGTTGATAAGGAGAGGTATCAAAGGTTAGTGGGAAAATTAATCTATTTGTTTCACACTCTCCTCATATTGCGTACTCTGTAAGTGTAGTAAGTCAGTTTACGCATGCTCCCTGCCACAGGAAATGCATATGGATCCAGTGTATCAGATTCTCCACTACGGCGCTACTTAATGTCTACACCAGCGAAAGGATTATTATTCTTGAAGAATAATTATGTGAAAGTTGAGGCATACACTGATGCCGATTGGACAGGTTTGGTGATTGATCGCAGGTCTACTTCTGGCTATTGTTCATTTGTGGGAGGAAACTTAGTAACTTGGCGCAGGAAGAAACAATCAGTGGTAGCTAGGTCTAGTGCGGAAGCGGAATTTAGAGTTATGGCTCAAGGAATCTGAGAGATATTGTGGTTGAGAATATTGTTGACGGAGATCGGATTCAACCTTACAGGTCCTATGAAGTTATATTGCGACAACAAGGCCGCCATGAGCAATGCTCACAATCCAGTCCAACATGACAGAACCAGGCATGTGGATAGACATTTCATCAAAGAGAAATTGAATGAAGGAATTATCAATCCAGTCCAACATGACAGAACCAGGCATGTGGATAGACATTTCATCAAAGAGAAATTGAATGAAGGAATTATCGATATTCCTTTTCCTTTGTAAGAACTGAAAACCAGATTGATATTCTAACGAAAAGGAATTCCCAGTCTGACCATTCAACTCTTTCCTCGACAAACTGGGTATGCGAGATATTTACGCACTCGCTTGAGAGTGTAGATATTTACACTCTCTAGGAACAGTGTTTCTAGATATTTTTACCTAACTTTTAATAGGGGTAATATTGTAACTTGCATCTTTACCTAAGTGTATATAAGGGAAACTCTCCCATGGGTGCAAAGACACTCTTTCAATCACTCTCTCTGTTTTCTACAAACATGATACTTTACCTACATAGCAAACTAA
>JAJJMA010134431.1:0-10625 GCA_023529015.1 Papaver nudicaule
GGGACACGTCCCACTATATAGGAGGATATGGAATTGCTATGGTCACCTTATTATTGCTGGAAGGTGTGCCCACTTTCATACGCTTGCAGGTGTTGCAGCTGACCTTATGAACTTGATTTCGAAGATGGATGCCACCCCACTAAAAGACGTGACCAATGAGGCGTTAGATGAAGCAGAAGAGCTGATTGCTTCATTTGAAAGCTTCAAACCCAATTTGTTGTGGCTTCAGGCGAGAATCCAATACATTCGAACAAGGCGTGCTGCTGTTGGCCAATTCACCCATGATTTGGTGAAGCAAGAAGAGAGGAATCATGCTGCCATGACTGAGGAACTCCGTAAGTTAACTGAAGAGGTGAAGAAGAAGACTGCTCATATCGCTCTTATAAAGAAGGCAGCTGATGAAGGAGCGAAATCTTCATTGGATGGTTGTTTCTGAAAGGTTTCAGGAGCAAAACATTTTTCTCAGTAGAATTTTATTTTGCTTTTATTTGGTTTTATGAACAAAGGGTTTGTAGGAATTGATTATTTTGAACTCATAGGTTTTGAATTTGAATTCTTTTTGAATTGAATTGTTAAAAGGCAAGAGATTGCTTGCACTTTTATTTTGGAGGAATTGAAAATTACAGGAAATAAATAAACTCTAGTGAATCTTCATATCTTCTTGAGCCATTTGCCATTGACCACCATGTTTGAGAGCCTCTCATGTATTGCACTTATCATGTATCGCGCATTAGGCATGACTCGAGATATAACATAAGGTCCCTCCCAGTTTGGTGTGGACCCCGGAATAGAAGTTACTTTTCGGTTAGTGCGTCGCATAACTTTATCTCCTTCTTGAAAGGCAACCTTAGGAACCCATGACATCTCAGGTGTCTTTCGCCTATAAGACCGTTGCTTTGCCCGAACCCACCTATTTGTAGTGGCCTTGATTTCCTCATGAGGTGCCTCAGAGGGTTTGATAGACTTGATGCAATCAAGTCCCCATGTCGGAGAATTATCTAATCCTTGTGTGGGGACACGTTGGATAGGATTTCCGTGAAGTAAATAATTCTGAATAAAGTACTTCAAATCACTTTCACGTACCTCTTTGAATATCACCAGAGTTTCGGACCCCACGCGGTACTCTAGTTTTCCCACGTTGCAGCTTTCTTGGTCAAACATGAACTCTTGGCCCTTGATGATTACAGGTGAGATTGTAGGCACGAACCTCTTCCCATGGATCCAAGGACGCCCCAGAATCATATCGTGATCCTTATCTTCTTTGATTATATGAAATTTTTCTTTGGTGCGAGCAGAGTCTACCTTCAGATCCAAAGTAACATGACCATATATATCTTGAAGATTTCCTTTTGAATCTTTCGTCACTGTGGGATAGTAGATGACATCCCGTCGAGAAATCCCAATTGCTTGAAGTGTTTTGATTGGGATCAAATTAACCATAACACCAACATCAATTTGAACTTTCTTAAATTTGTACCTTCGAGACGAGCAGAGATAATTGGTATTGGAACACGTTCTCCCGCCATCATCTCTGGTGTGACTTCATCAGGCTTTGGCTGAACTTTTTCAGGTACAGGTAGTTCTTTGCTGCTAGCAATCCAGCTGAGGGCAGCGAAAATGTTTCTTCGCTGACTTCTAGAAAAATGCAAGAGCTCGCATAAATTCTCCATCAAATAATTAGCAGTTTGCTTGACAGATTCTCCGGAGATGGTGAAATTTCGAATGTTGGGTTGATGTTGACGTTGAGGTTGATGCTGAGGGAGAGGATTCTTATGCACGCCCTCAGTCCCCAAGTTCAACTCTCCTGATTCGATCTTTTCGTTGAAGATTTGCTTGAGTCGATGACACTCGCTTGTGGGATGATTGACGAATCGATGAAAATGACAATACTTGGGATCAGTCATTTCTTGTGCCGTAGGCTCTCTCCGTACAGGAGGTAACTTGACAGCACCATCTTGAATCCATGCTTCCAGGAGCTCTATCACTTCATCCATGGTACAAGGGAAATCAGGAACTTTAGGGAACTCCCTCGGTTGTCGTAGTGCTTTTGGTGCAGGATTATTAGCTGGGACCCGTGCAGGAACCTGAGATCGAGTTGGGGCCGCACGTTTTAATTGTGGGGCCTCAGGAGTAGGCGCCTTCCTCTTAACACCTTCAGTGACAGCATGAACTGAGGGAAGAGAACTATATTACTTGTTTACGAGTCGCTTGCTGGCACGTGTCTCACCACGACTTTCTTCAACTTTTACAGGCCTGGGCCTTTCTAGTAACGCAGGTGCAATAGTGGCGGATCGTTTGACATACTTATGGAGCTTGGTGAAATTATTAATATCCAGATTCTCCAATAAGGCCCGATATACTGGTATCATTCCATTGATGCAAAGCTCCACTAACTGCAACTCCGTCACGTTTGGACCTCGTCACATAATCATCTGGATGTTCATTGTTTCGCTGATAAAGTCTTCCCAAATCGGAGAGAGTGAGTTGCTCAGACACGAAGAAGTACTTCTTGAGGAAAGCATTAACCATCTGGCTCCAGCTGAGAATGCTGTTAGGAGCTAGATTATTATAACAAGTGTATGCCTTTCCCGTCAGAGATTTCGAGAATTCTTTGAGACATACAGTTTGGCTTCTTTCATGTATTCCCAATGATTCTAGGAAGCGAGATATATGTTCTCGGGCATTCCCAATACCATTATACATCGAGAATGAAGGCGTGAAATATCCTTCAGGAAGAGATTCACGTTGAATTTCAATTGGATATGGTGGTTGATGACGATGAAACAAATCTGAATTTTCCACGTTCTGAGCATGTAGGAGATTCTGTAAATCTTCACGAGTGACGAAGTTGTGTTGAGAACTTGTGTCTGGTCCACGTGTGGTGTGGACACGAGTGTCCTGATCATCAGGGATAACATGAATCTGAGAAGGACCCGCCCTGTTGGAGTAAGCAAGGGGATCTGCACGTGCAAACCTTGGGTTTGTTGGAGGCGTCAGCTTCTCTGAGAGTGTCCTCAAGTAAGTCAGCAGCTCTAATTGGGTTTTCACCATATTGTTTTGACTTAAGGCTAGATCTTGTTGGGTCTTCATGAGATCCACGATGCTAGGTGAGTCTTCAGTACTCCTTGTTTCTCCTGTGCGGGGCCCGAAGAGGAAAGCTTCTGTGCGGCTTGAGATAGGAGTGTAAGGAGTGGGGGAGATAGTGGTAGTGGTAGTCCCCACCATATGAGATAGGGGGGACGTGATATTGGATAGGGTAGGCGTGGTGGAACCCACCACAGGGGATGACACGTCCAAGGGAGAAGAGGATAAGGTGGACCCTATCTGGGTTGAGGCAGACACAAAATTAGGGTTTCTGGTTGTGATAGGGTTCACGTTTTGGGTGGTGGGGCCAGCAGAGGTGATGGCACCACTAACTTGGGTATTTGTGACCCCGCTTGCAGTAGATGAACTCGTGGGACCACTAGGGATATTTGGAGAATTTGTGTTCTCTGAACTCTGCCTCCTGGTTTCAACCATCTTTTCTTACAACTGAGATAATGACCTCCCACTGTGGTCGCCAAATGTTTTAGGGGTAAAACAATAAAGAGAATCTGAGGGGTAAAGTGTGAAGTGTGATGATGTAATATGAAGTTGTAATGGTATTCGAGAGGTCAAGATCGAACAAGACTCGCCTAAACCAAGAAATGGCCGTTCGAGTATTACTTCAGTTACAAGAAGAGGATATAGGGTTGGTTTAGGGAGGGAAGCAGAGAAAGATGAGATCAGAGAATTGCTATAATTTCTGTGATATTGATGATTAAATTGCTAAAAAAGAATGGATATTCAGTTCTCACTAGATATTGAATGCTGAATGAGAAGAGTTAATAAATTATCGATAAGACAGATTGACTATACTTGCACTGAATTAAACTGTTGAACTTGTCTTTTTGTGTTGTTGTTTTTCCAAACTGGTCGAGTGACCTATTTATAGCAATAGAATTCCAACTGATCTCGTAAGAAGTGGAAGAAGTGGAAGAGTGGGTGTGTGGAGTGAGTGGGGTCAGTTGTTAAGAGTCTTGCGCCTAATAATAGGGAAGACTAACAACCCACTACCTTATCCCATCTTTCCAGCAACGTTCACACGACTTAGTGTCTTTCCCGTTGAGTGATTGAGCCGTTGCAATCACATGTGTCGTAGACCGCCAAACCAAAACCCTAAAGAATATCCCCCCATGTAACTTACTTGATTCTCGTAAGATTTGTTAAATATTTGTTAAGTCAAAGATAACTAGGTGCAAGTCGTACCAATTACTGGTAAACTCAGGACTTTGCAATAAGATAGAAATTTAAGCGATAAGCTTGTGTATCTCTTTGAGATTTGGTCTAAGGATTGTGCCGGGCAATCGCCATTTAAACCAATGATAGAAGTCTAAGGGTTGAGCTATGCAACCGCCATTTAGACTGAGAGGATTTCAGCAACTCTCTGTGGCAATAGTCAAGTATATACAACTTTCGATTTGCCATAAATATGAGAAATTGGTTTGTGGCATGTAATGCACCAATTCTCTGGTAATGGAGACATATGAATGTCCAAAATAATATAATTCATAGCCATGAGCCATGATTAACGAAGGGGATCGGTAGACAAAACCCTTTGACAAAAGGTTTTGACAAACGTTCTTAGCCATCAATTTTTTTCCATCCTACGGTTTTAACATTGGTGGCTATTTCCCAAGCCGAGCCACTATTCTTCTTAACCAGGATAAGAATATAAAATATTAAATAAAGCCGATTGAAATATCGATCAGTTTCTGTTTCTTAATCTCAATCTTGCATATTGATACTGAGGTTGTTACAAAAATGAGAAATAATGTATACTCTCAATTCAAGCCAGGTAATTCATTAAAAGCATTGACGGGGTTTTGTTTATAGATCAATAATCGAGTTTCATATTCGAAAGAGTACACAGTATGTTGGAACTGATTATCTTCTTTCTTTGGTACTAATATTAGACAGTACTTTGTTTCTTAAAAAACTTTTTATACTTCTTATCACTATCTATCATCATTAAAATTCTAAATAAGAGATTTCAATTTCTTTTCCAATATTTAAGACAATTTCTATCTCAATACAAATTAACAAATCAAATCACACGTATCAATATTTTTAAACATAACTTTGGAATGGTAGATGAAAAGAAAAGGTTTCTTTCACTTGATCGAAGAAAAAAGGATGGGTAATTCCTTAATTCTCTAAAAAAAATTAGAAAATAACCTAGAGATATTTCTTATGTCTAATTTAGTTGAATTGTTGGCTCGACTTCTGTAGGAGCCGAGTAAATATTGAGTAGCATTTTGTTGACACGTCAGAGAATCGTAATACCATTGGATTGAAAGAAACGGTTGGCAGAGATGTTTTGTTAAAACCTTTTGTCAAAAGGGTTTGTTCACGGATCCCCTTTCTTAAGAATTATAGCACTGATTTATAGAAGCAAATCTATAATCAGGAAATATAGACGAGTGATGCTAACACAGCGTAGCCATCATCAAGAATGCATAAGCATTGCCAATCCAAGACCTAAAGATAGGCCACAATAATAATAATAAGCCATGTTACATAGCATAATAATCCTATTAGTAAGTTAGGCATAGGACGTAAAAGGATAAACCATAACATTACGTTATCTTCAGATTTCTAGACAGCTTGCACGTTGTCTATTCATAAAATCACCCAGGCCAGCCTATATTCGGTAAAATACCGAAATTTTAGTATGCTATAGGGAATTCACAGAGGAAAAACTTTCGTGAAGGAAGCGCCCCCTAATTGTTCACGGATTGGGCTGTAAAAATCGTCCTTCAAGGAAATTCGTAATCTGCCAGATTTCCAAATTTGATTAGGAAACTAGAGTATTATGGACTCATTAAAGTCCATAATCCTCTAGGACTTGGATCAGAGGGATCCATAAGTAGAGGGGAGGCTAGGGAAAGATATACTTTAGCTCTAAGAGAGCAAGGATAGCCGTGAGAGAGAGGACGGCCATGGGCCTCCATGAGTACAAGCGAGAGAAAGCCATAAGGCCTCCACAAATTAAGCGAGGGAAAGCCATAAGGCCCCCCATAAATTAGGCAAAGCATGGTCACGAGGCCTCCAAATATTTGGCCAAGGCACGGCCTTGGGCCTCCAATAGTTTGGCCAAGGCATGGCCATGGGGTTCCATGAGTTTGGCCAAGGCATGGCCATGGGGCTCCATGAGTTTGGCTAGGCTAGTGTAGTGAGCCCCCAAATAGTAAGATAGGGCATGATCATATAGACCTCCAAAGGCCAAGCCAGGGCGTGGCCATGGGCCTCCAAGGAGTTAAGCAAAAGATGGCGCAAGGGCGTCCAAAGGTTAAGGTGAGGATGGCCGTGGGCATCCAAAGGTGAGAGGCAAGGATGGCCGTGGGCATCCAAGAGATTAGGCAAGGGATGAACATGGGCATCCAAAGATGAAGCAAGGAGATAGACATGGGTATCAAAAAGCTAAAGCAAGCTAATAGACGTGGATACCCAAAGGCTAAAGGCAAGGATGGCCGTGGGCATCCAAAGCTAGGCCAAGGAGATAAACGTGGATATCCAAGGTTAAAGCAACCTAGTGGACGTGGATATCCAAAGGCTAAGGCAGGGATGGCGTGAGGCTTCCCCAAGAATATGGCGTGCATTGCTTAGGGTTTGGCTCGAGCATGAGCTAGGCTAATGCGAATGCGTAGGTATTTTTACGTATAGGCTAGGGATATGGACCATGCTACTAGGCTAGGGTCGTGAGATATCAAAATATGGCTAATGGCAACCAAAATATCTTATCCCTATTGTGAAAATAAATTCATAACTTGTCTCGAGCTATTCCAGGATGCCAAAAATTGATGCAAAATTACTCCTGTGACCTCCTCGCCAAAAAACACCATCAACATTAAGTCCCCTGCGCAGCATGAAACCGTGAGTGTTCCAGGGTGAGCATAAGTTGATGGACCAGCCGCATCCGCATAGAAGCCTTATCCACGAACATAGAGTCCAAACAGGGCCTAAAGACCAAGCCCGCTCAAGCAACATTCAGAGAGTCCTAATCAGGTCAGGACCCTCCCCAAAATCGTGCGTGATATATATCCTCACGCAAGTTTTTTTTTTTTTTTTGTGAAACTTGCCTTTCTTCTCTTGAGTTTGTTCTTCCTCTCCCATAAACACAGTATTTTGTAGACTGGAAGATCAAGATGACTGACAATGAATCCCATAGTTCTTCTCGTGCCGGTAATGAAGTTACATCCACCACAGCCGTAAGAGAGATCCCTCATATCAACGACGAATTTGAAGCTCGTTTGGCGAGTTTAGCTCGAGTTGCAATTTCCCAGGATCAAGCTAAAATTCTCCTAAGTAATCTTAATGCTCCAATGGTTATTATCCCATCACGGGTAGCTCGCTTTTGCCTACAGAGAGGCGACTTTAGTGCTTCCAGTATCGTTTTTCGTTCTCCGCAGAAGCAAATTAACTCATGGTCTATGTATCTCCAGAATACACTTGATATCCCAGGTGTTAAGGAAATCTTTAAGAATGTCGGAATCTTTCATGCTGTAAAGAGTTCGGATACTTCCTTCGTAATTAGAGATAAACGTGCTTTAGTTGCTTTTCTGACCCGTTGGTGTAGTGGTACAAACTCCTTCATACTCGCATGGGGAGAGCTTTTAATTACACTGGAAGACGTAGCAGCGCTATTGCGACTCCCAATTAATGGAGAGCTCAGAACTATCCTGAATGCAGCTAAAAAAGAGGTGCAGTCTCGGCTAATCATCATTGCCTAAACCCTGAACAAACAGGAGAATGCATATGCGTCGTGGATGATGCACTGGTCAAAATCCAGCAAGGACGACGCCTCAGTGTTGTCTATTGCTGCATTTCTCTTACTCTGGTTATCAAAGGACGTCTTCGAAGATCTTCATGATTACAAGAAGTTGAAGCTTACGCTTATTCCATACGCCATAGCATTGGCTCAAGGTACTCTTGTTCCTATTGGCTCTTTATTCCTTGGTACTTTGTATACCCAGCTTTCTACTTTATCAGCAAATATGAAACTTTTGAATGGTGCTGCAAAGATTGAGACATTTGTACCAACGAACTTCGTACAAGCTTGGATGTATGAGCATTATCCTAGTTATGCCCCGAATTTGTCTTCGAAAGACAAATCTTTGTCAGACCATGCTCGAATTGTTCGCTGGATGAACAAACCTATCTCAAAGGATTTTCTTGTATTTATGGACGACGAGACAACAGTGGTTTTCCGCCCATGGACCTTAATTCCCGAAGGTGTAGCTCAACTTCGCTCATTTGGTGACGCTCCAAATAATGTTCCAACAAAGATTCTTTCTGTAGAGGGACTCCTTACTGATGCGGAGCAGGTTTTCATGATAAGCTGTTGTAGTGGCTACGTCCTTGGTATTAGTGAATCAGGAGGATACATTACCAGAGCATATAATGTTGACCGGGGAGCTCGTCATATGGGTTTTGATCAGGATGTTCCCTTGCAGCGAGGTGCTCCTCCGAAAAATATGCAAGAATTTCATACCAGATTGCTCAGTCCCGTATTATTCCTCTCAGGAGAAAGAGTACCATCAATCACTGAAGCAGGCAGGCGATTTTGGGACGACCAGATAAAATTATATAGAGATTTCATGCCCTCCCCAAAAGAAGTACGGGCAGTTCCCTCCAAAGAAGACTTGGAACCGCTCCCCTTGCTTAAATATTGCACTCTTAAGCGTAAAATAGGAGACATGAATGATTTGGTAATTACCTCGAACTTTTGAATGCTTGCATAAGATTTATTTATGATGATTTTGACGCTTTATCACCATATCTTGTGCAGCAACATTCATCTAGCTCGAAGCTCGCCAGTTCCGCAACACAAATGTCTTTATCTTTCGGTAGTCATCTTTCGGGAGAATCGTCGCTTCTCCAAGGGAAGAACGGCTCCATGGTGAACCTCTTAAACGATAAACAAGTCCCCAATCTTAATACACAAGATTGGGCGAAGGTAAGACTTCATTCCATTGCTTATATCTTTACTTTTAGTGTGAAAGTAAAAATCCCGTCAGATTTTCCTGTTTTGAGTCACGTTACGAGAATGATCGTAGAATCTTCATCCGATGGCGGATTTCGATGATTGACCCCAATTTAGAAACAGGACTTCAGTAGCATTCAGCTAGAAAAAGAAAATCTGAATTTCATGCATTTTTGCTCGTTATTTCATGTGTCACAATGTGACGCCACGTCCAGGAATGTTGCAGTCTGCACGCTGTTCAGTAGAAAAATCATTCCGGCCAGTAGATTGCTCCAAAAATTAAGCCCTTTGAGCACGTGATAGGAAACATCCATACGAACAACTCTCGTGAAGGAAGTTTCTTCATATCTCTTACGGATTTGTACAGTTTTTGAGTCTTTCGCTGTTCTTCGTAAGAATTCAGACGTCAGAAAATTACTTCTTCAAATAACGTCGTGAATCTTTCGTAATATCTTCTTTTAATGACATTTCTTATTTATTTGATGTAGGATGGACCTGCTACAGGAGTCGAGGGGTTTTCATTTGTTTCCTTAGAGCGAAACCCAGTGCTTGAAGAATCAACTCCGAATACACCACCCAAATCCACTGACATGATTACTGAGCAGAATAAAAGTGTAGACTCCACAGGGCCTAAATCTTCTGTAACACAGGTTACCTTTTGTTAACTCCTTCAATTCGAAAATAAAATATTCAGTATTTTATTCTCATCTTGTTTGCTCTTGCAGCCTTCTGAGGATAAAGAAGAAACGAATGACAGCTACTTCTTCGGTAAAAAGATCAGTGAGGGTCAAAACCTCAATAAGGACTTTGACAATGTTGCCAACGAAAATCCTCCCAATGCCGAGGTAAATTTGATAACCTTCTTATGCTAAGCTTTCCTCATATAGCTTGAAACATATTATTAAACTTCCGCTTGTTTTGAACCATTCTTTCAGCTCGTCGACAAAGAAACACAAGCCCCTGAGAATATCAACATTGTCGGTACGAATGCTTCAACTAGGTGGACTCTTCTTGAGTTTCCTCAAGCTGGTTTGGCATACAATCCTCCCCATGAAACAATTCTCCCTGGTCATACATTAGTGGGAGGATTTAATGTCCCCCAGGGACACGTCCCACTATATAGGAGGATATGGAATTGCTATGGTCACCTTATTATTGCTGGAAGGTGTGCCCACTTTCATACGCTTGCAGGTGTTGCAGCTGACCTTATGAACTTGATTTCGAAGATGGATGCCACCCCACTAAAAGACGTGACCAATGAGGCGTTAGATGAAGCAGAAGAGCTGATTGCTTCATTTGAAAGCTTCAAACCCAATTTGTTGTGGCTTCAGGCGAGAATCCAATACATTCGAACAAGGCGTGCTGCTGTTGGCCAATTCACCCATGATTTGGTGAAGCAAGAAGAGAGGAATCATGCTGCCATGACTGAGGAACTCCGTAAGTTAACTGAAGAGGTGAAGAAGAAGACTGCTCATATCGCTCTTATAAAGAAGGCAGCTGATGAAGGAGCGAAATCTTCATTGGATGGTTGTTTCTGAAAGGTTTCAGGAGCAAAACATTT
>JAJJMA010134438.1:0-12684 GCA_023529015.1 Papaver nudicaule
GGTCATGGCGCCACGGCCTTGGCCTCTGGCCAAGGTCCACTTGTTGTGGCGCCATGGGTCATGGCGCCACGGCCTTGGTCTCTGGCCAAGGCCAGCCTGTTTGCGGCCATATTCTTTGTTACGGCCTTGGCCTTTGGCCAAGGCTAAGTAGACTTGTGGCGTCTTACGCCATGGCCTCGGCCTCTTGGCCAAGGCTGATTTTTGTGAATCCATGGTGGTTCATGGTTTGTGGTGCCATGCTATGTGGCGTTTATGGCTTTGGCATCTGGCCAAGGTCGACTTTGGGGCAGCCTGTGCCTTAGGCGTGGTGTGAGTGCTTATGCTACAACACACTTGAGGTCATGGCGTGTTTATCCATGGTATGCTAGACCATCCTGAATTTGGGATTAGGTCCGCTTAGGCATGTTTAGGCTGGTGTATGCTTCTCAGATAGCTCCGGACCGGCCTGGAGCTTCAATATTCCGAGGTTTGCACCAAGACTCGTGTGTTGAGTCGTATTTAAGAGGAAATCCATGAGGATGCATCTCTGTTGATTCTTCACCGTGTACCATTAAGTGGCCTGATTCTGGGAAGATCAATGGGTTTAATATGTTGGTGAGATCATTAGTACTTCTCTATGATATTACCCTCCCCACCGGAGTTATAAGAGAGAGCTCATAGAGAGTTTATTTGGCTCATGGAATGGGTTGCACTCTGAGCTATAGAGATGAGCCTGAATAGGCGATTGCCTTTAATAAGACATGGTTTCGAGAGTGTTTTGACAATCTTGTCCCTCTCTCATTTTTCACCATCTACAGCAGGTCGCTTTATTCCTCGGACAGAGTTCAAAATAGGACATGAGTTCTCGACTCAGCATCTGTTTACGATCCACTTTTCTGGCGAGGAGAGAGAGATGTCTCGCCAGGTTTTAAGGAAGGGAAAAGGTGTTTCTGCTGGCGCTTCGAGTAGCTTAAAGTGTTCCCGAGAAGATGAGGAGACTATGGAACAGGTAACAAATACCTTTTTGAGATGTGTTTTTTATTTTCTGGAGTATGAATACTTGCCTCTATTTGTTTCCTGAGAAAGACAGATCCTCATTTGCAGGGAAATGATGTATCTGTGGTTGATTTAAGTGTGAACAACGAATTGGTGGGCTTTGAGTTCGAGGAGAAGACCGAGGCTGCCAGGCCTCACAAGAAGTTTGTGTTTAAGAAATCCTCCAAAGTAAGTTTACCACATCAAAGCAATGTATACGCGAATCCTTCGAAGAAGAAGATTAAAACGACTGTTCCTGTCGAACTGTTCTCGCCGAAGGCTGCTGATGTGCTACCTACCGATAAAACTATTGAGGAGGTTGCCGTTGGCAAGCCGAATGTTGCTATGCCGAGTGTGCCTGCCTCTGCCTCGGCGATGATTGCTTCTTCTGCCGAGGCAGTTGGTTGCTTCTGTTGCCACGACCACTGCCTCGGCCATGGTCTGCTTCCACGACCACTGCCTCGGCCATGGTCTGCTGCCACGACCACTGCCTCGGCCGAACCTACTGTCTTTTCTTCGAAGAAGATTATTCCTGTGGTCGATCTCCTCCTTCCCCGAAGGGATGGCTCGTCTGTTAGTATGAATCCTTCGAAGAATTTAGTTATCAGTTATCCTCGCAGTTCAAAGTTTCCACCTGCTCCTAGCTTTGCTGGCAAACTTGTTCAACCATACACTGTGAAGAGATTTAAAGAGGTGTTTTTTGAGAATCACAATCCTAGTGACTTTTCCAAAGAAATTTCGTCTCGTTTTGATGCTCAAGCCTCTGACCCCATGGGATGCCCTTTGGATCCTGAGTTTTGCCAAAAATTTGGCGCTGTTTTTGGAGGCGATCGTCTCAGAATGGAGTATGATCTTCGTCATCCGCCTTTTTCGTATGAGGAGAACCTAGTTATGCTTCAAATGGTAAGTTGCTTTTCCCTTGAGGCCTGGGCAGTTGTATTTTTGGAGTTTGCCTAAGTATTGGCGTCTTTTGGTATTTTTCATAGGGTAATTATCATGAGTCCGGTCTCTTGGCCTATGCCTTTGATCAATACGGCGAGGCTGAGTATCATGAGAGGAAATTTCTCCAAATGCAAGAAGAGCTTGCTGAGGAAAAGACTCGTAGTGCTCGTGAAAGAAAGAATTTGATAGGTATGTATTTGTTATCTTATGTTTGCACTGTACCTTGTAATTTTATGCCGAGAAAAGTTTACTACTTTCTAAAAAGGCGAGATAAAAGAAGGGGAGAAGAAACTCCACGAAGCTAAGCTAGCTCTAAACAATTCTCTTGAGAGTCGCAAGCCTTCGCACAGCGCTTCTGGCGATTGGAGTCATCGAGGTGAAATCGATAAGCTTGTAAAAGAGAGAGGAATAAAGCCTGGGATGCTGGGGTTTTTTATGAGGAAAAGGCTTGAGGCTGAGAATCTCCTTCTCGAGGAAAAAAGTAAAAGAATGAAGACCGAGCGCTTACTCGAGGAGGAGAGGAATAAAAATGGGATTATTGCCCGAGAAAATCATTTTTTCCAACTGGATGTAGGTCGCCTAATACGAGAGAGAGATGATGCTCGTAAGGAAAAGCCAATCAGTTCCTCTAGCAAGATAGTGATTGAGAACCTGGAACAAGACATGAGGAATTTGAGGGTTCAAATGGCGGCTTTGAAAAATGTCAACAAGGAGCTGGTTTCGGAGAATGATGGTTTGAAGAAGGGTTGCAATGATATGAATATGGAGCTTGCTAAAGCAAGAACTTCGAAAAACCACCTTTCTCGAATGGTCGATGAATATCGGTTAGAACTTGCTACACTAGGAGCGGTTTCTTCTGAAGATATTAGAAAAAAAGCTTCCCAACCTCGTTTTACCAACCAACATGAGGTTACCAAGTACATTGTTGTTAAAGAAAGTAGGGTACTAACCCTGGTCAATTTTTCTGATGTTCCTGCTGTGTTTCCAGGGTGTGGTCAAATATCGCAACCATATTTGTGTTTCTGTTGCTTGGCAGGCATCGAAGCCAACTTGCAGAAGAAGGTTGCAGACGCAGAATCTGCGAGGGACAAAGCTGTCAATCAGTTGGTGCTTGAAGCAGATCGAAAGTTGGAGTTCGAGAGGAGAGTACATCAATTATCAGAGGAGTTGGCCGAGGAACGTCAGCGTCGGACTGCCGACATAGGCAGACTTTCCCGAGAGTTGGAGCTCGAACGTAAGCGTCATTCAGAAGATGTAGAGAGGAGTGCTGAGCAGGTGTCTGCCGAACGAAATTTCCGTCTGAAGTGCCAAGAGGATCTAAGGAATATGGTTACTAGTTTTGCCCTTGTCAACCACCAGTTAAGACATGGGCAGGCTGTTGAGGAACTGCTTACTCGATCTGCCTTAACTACCTCCCTGGCTACGAGCATGGCTTGTCGAAGACATGGTCGGTCACTTTTTAGGACTATTGGTATTGAGCCTCCTACCTATGGGGTCGTTGGTGCAAACGATGCTGACGCAGTACTCCCAGGTGACGAGTATTTGCTTCCTCAGGAAGTATTTGTAAGGTTGGCTAGGGACGAAGCACGAAGGAGAGGGCTGCTTGGGAAAATTCCTGATGACCAAGGTTCTGGCAATGAGGAAGATGATGACGACGATGACTCTGACTATAGTCATTCTGGAGGTGTCGGGGGCTATCCCGAGGGTGACTCCAAGGGTGATCCAAAGGGTGATTCGAAAGACGATCCCAAGGATGATTCCAAGGATGATCCGAAGGACGATACGAAGGATCATCCGAAGGAAGATTCAAAAGAAGATCCGAAGAACGATCCCAGGGATGATCCCAAGGGTGATGTTTCGGTCGAAAATGGCAATGCTGCCAATGATGCCGCACAGGATCTTGGTGATGTCGAAGGGCCGAGCGCTGGTGGTGGCGTGGGTGTTGGCTTCGATAAAGGGAATAGCTATTTGTTTCAAGAATCCACCGCCGCGTATAGTGAAGAGAGCGAAAGTGAGTCGGAGCCCGTGAGGGAAATCACTCCTTCAAGACAAGATCACTCCGGCTTTCGAACCTATGAAGAGGACTTGGAGGCTGAGAGAGAGCTTTTGGATGTCATGAAAGTTTTTGGAGATCCCTCCCTTCGTCATGTTGTGTTGTCTAGGGAAGTTTCTCCCGTGGTGTAGCAGCGAATCTTTTGTTTTTCCTTTTGTCTTCTGATACAAGAATTTTTGTACTTGGCATCTCCCATATTTTTTGTGCTTGTAAGTTGTATTGACTATGTTTATGAAGAAGCCTTTTTTGCTTGATCGGAGTTTTTTCCTTTTTAGTCTGTATATATTTGCTGAGAACTTCGTAATCAAGCACGAAGTTGCTTTTGCAATGCTCTAGGCTCCTAAGGTTACTCGAGGTGCAATTCCAGGGCTTACTTCGATGTAAGAGATAGTAAACCAAGCTAGTGGGGGCTTATGGATCACCCTTCCCAAAGGATTTTAGTTACTTGCCTGTTTTAAAGCAAACATAGACTATCGAGGTCATAGGTATCCGTTTTGCCTCGGTATGTTGGGTGGATATCGAGGATACCAAGTATTCTCCAAGAGAATATGGTGGTATTCTGATGATCCATTTAGCCCAAGTACATTGAGGAACTTATGGTGGGTAGCTGCTATGATTGTTCCTTGATAATAAAATAACACAATGGGGGAGTGCCGGTCAAGGCTGGAGCTTAGACATGGTACTATTCTCCTATCGCGGCCTAGAGTTCGACCCCTCTGTTTCTCGATAGCCCCTCCTCGAGGCTAAGTGTTTGTTTTTTAGATGAGGCCCGGCTGCGTGATTCGCCTGTTATTCCCATGAATACGAGCGAATCAGCTGCCTCGCGGTTCCATCCACCTTTAGAGGTGGATGTTAATCCCATTTACCGTCCCCTCGACGCCTCAGAAAGAGAGGTCCTCATGGTCGTGTGGTAGTGGGTTCAAATGCTTCATTAGCTTATGTAGCTTAGATGCAAAGTACCCACCGCTAACGGGGTGTCTTGTGGGTAGAGGATTGTGTCATATTGCTCGTAGGGCCCTTACGTCTTATATGATCATCAGCTCTGTGTCTGCTATTCGAGGTCTTTTTATGTTTTTGGCGTCTGGGCCTTGGCATTAAGGCCTTTTAATTTCATTGGGTCGAGGCACTAGGGGAGATATGGCGGCATGGCCTGTTTGCTTTATATGGATTGAGAGCCTTTGGAGGTTTGCCTATTCGGTTATGACTTTCGCCTAGCCGAGTAGGATCTGGAGTTTGCATCGAGGTACAGTACCCCGAAGAGTACAGTATATATTTTCTTAACAGCTGGTCAAGCTACTTCTTTTATTTTTTCATTCTAAAACTGACATTTCTTATGCGTTGCTTACATGCAAGGTTCTAATCAAGGTGTTTCAGATGCTTCCCCTCAACTGGGGTGCTTAGCTTCTGTCCTTCGAGATTGACTAGGCTGTAGGTGTTGTTCCCAAGCGCCTTTTCGATGACGTAGGGCCCAACCCAAAATTGCTCCTCCAGAGTATCTTTTCCGGTGCCGCTCGAACATGCCTTGCTTGCAGATTTGCTCGGCGTTGGTACCTTATTGCTTGACACGAGGAATTGTTCTATGTGCTCGATGCAATGACCCTTTCCTTTGCTGATAGGTCGAGTGCCTTGCTTGCAGATTGTGGGGCTTCCCATGGTGGTGTCAGCCATTCCAGGACTCTGTTATGCAGGACTCTATTATCTTTGGGTGCAGGACTCTGTTATCTTTGGGTGCTTGTCTTTGCTTGGGGAATCCTACCTCGAGTGTTCTCTTGCCTGAACATCGATGTCGTTGCATACACGAGCTTCGGTCGGATTACCTAGGATTTCTGCGATTCCAAGTGGTGTTGGGAATCAGATTCTTCTATGGAGAGTGGAGGCCACTCCCATGATGCTATGTGTTCTTGGTTCAAAGATTATGCTGAACTGTTCAATTTGTGCATTCCATTTTGCTATTCTCCCAACCTTTTCAGGACTTTTGAGCACAGCCTCAAGTGGGGCCTTCGTTGGTACTCGAACTAAATGAGGTAGGAAGTTTGTTCTAAGCTTTTGAGTTGCAAACACCAGGGCTAGTATCAGCTGTTCAATCTTTGTGTATCTTCTTTCGGAGGTATTGAAAGTCTTGCTAATGTAGTAGATGGGTTGCTCCACTTTTCCTTGCGTGCGGATCAGTACTGCACTAACTGCGTTGCCTGTGTCTGCTATGTATAATGATAGTACTTCACCCGGCTCTGGTGTCTGCATAATGGGTATGGTGGCCAAGAACTCTTTGATCTTTTGAAATGCCTGCTCACAAATTTTTGTCCATGTGAACTTGCTTTCTTTCTTTAGTGTGTCAAAAAATGCTTGCATTTGTCATTAGATAGGGCGATGAACCTGTTTAATGCTGCCAGGCTTCCTCCAGCTTTTGAACTTCCTTGATGCTCCTAGGCGAGGGCATTTCTGTGATGGCTTGGATCTTTGCTGGGTCTACTTCGATTCCCCGTTTATTTACCAAGTATCCCAGAAACTTCCGCGATGACACGCCAAAAGTACATTTCTCTGGATTCACCTTCATGTTGTGCTCTCTCATCACGTTGAAGATTTATCGTAAGTCAGTAAGGTGATTTTGGGCGAGTTTGCTCTTTACTAGCATGTCGTTCACATATACTTCCAAATTATGTCATATGTACTTCTTGAAAATTGCGTCCACGAGAATCTGGTATGTTGCCCCCGCATTTCTCAGCCCAAAAGGCATTCTTGTATAGCAGTACAAGACGCGTAGGGTAAAAATTGCAGTATGTTCTTGATCTTCTTTGGCGAGAAAGATTTGATTATAACTGGAGTATCCGTCCATGAAAGACATGAGTCCATGCCCCGCCGTGGCATCTACTAACTGATCTATGCTTGGCAGAAGGTAGTTGTCATTGGGGCAAGCTTTGTTGAGGTTCGTGAAGTCTATGCAGATACGCACGCCCCCGTTCTTTTTTTGGTACAGTCACCATGTTCGAAATCCAAGTGGGATATTTGACCTGTCTGATGAATCCAGCATCCAATATCTTTTTGAGTTCTCTCTCCACTTCTTCGTGATACTCTAGAGCAATCTTTCGTTGCCTTTGTCTGAAAGGTATGGTTCCTGGTTTGATGGCAAGCTTGTGACAA
Source organism: Papaver nudicaule (assembly GCA_023529015.1). Classification (NCBI taxonomy): domain Eukaryota; kingdom Viridiplantae; phylum Streptophyta; class Magnoliopsida; order Ranunculales; family Papaveraceae; genus Papaver; species Papaver nudicaule. Next base: position 7,148 of record JAJJMA010134438.1, read on the forward strand.
GCGAGTTCATGATCGATCCCTGGCATGTCACTCAGTTTCCATTCAAATACATCTTTGTATTCTATCAACAATTGGTGTACTTGTTGTTCTTGCTCTGCCCCCATCAACTTTCCTATCTTGATCATCTTCGGGTCTTCTGGAGTAGCTATGTTTACCTCTTTGGTTTCTTCCAACGTTGAGAACGTTGGCTTTGGGGTTCCCAAGACGGGAACCTTCTTTAATTGTTATTTGGTAGTCTCCATGGGATATGAAGTGCTTATATTGGTGGTCATCACCTCGGAAGGTACGTCTGCTAGGCTTTCTCCTGATGTATCTGTCAAATATTGTTCTAACTTTTTTCCTTCGGCATATGCTTTATTTCTTTTCTTTTGGTTGAGTTGGCTGGTCATTCTTTCCTCGTTTAAGCTGATTTACATAGCTTGGCAAGCTCTGGATAACATCTGGTCTCCTTTGATTCCCATCTCTCCTTTTGGGTTGAGAATCTAAGATGTTGGTGGTAGGATGATGTTGTTCCACGTAATCTATGCACCTAGTGCCTGCCAATAATTGCATTATACAGGGATGATGCATCCAAGACACAGAAGAGTGTATTTAACACTATATGACCTGCTCTCACTTCCAAGGTGATATCTCATTTTGGTCTCGATGTCGACCCTGGTGATGTCATGAGCAAATCATCGGAGAGTTTCATTTTCTTGAATGCCTCATAATATAGTACGTTTAATGAGCTCCTGTTGTCCATGAGGATTCTGGTGATATTCCATTCTGGATTTCCAAGTGATGTGCTCCCGACTCTTCCTACTGGTAATGTCTGCACAAACGGGTCATTATGGGTTTCTACCTCATGGTCCACGTCTTTTGCCGAGAAGGTGAGTGGGGTGGCCATCAAATCCTTCCATTGCTGGTCCATAACTATCCCGACAACTTTGATATTTCATGCCTGTCCACGATCCTTTTGCAATTCCTGTTGATATCATTGATCAGGTTTGGTGGATGCCATTCAGAATGTGTGATCGTATTCACTATCTTGGTGTTATTGGGTAGTTGAACGGTTCTGTTATGAGGAGGTAGTGGCGGCAACCACAAACATTCTTAGATTTGACTAGTGTCTAAAAGTTTTTGTATTTGAAGCTTTAGGCCTCTGCAACCCGTCGTAGTATGACCATAGACAGAATGATAATCACAATACTCTATGGAGTTTTTTACATCCCGGAGGTTGCTTCCCTTTGGTCCATGGCCATTGAAAGTCAGGTCTTCCCTGGATTTCCCGCAAGATCTCTGCCTCTGGCTTGTTTAGTCTAGAGAAAACTTTATCTTCAAAACTTTGTCTTTTCTCATCTCTTCTCCCATTCCATTGTCTGGAACGTTTGTCATTCGGCTGTTGATCGGGTCGGGACCTGGGATGGTGCGCTCCTGGTTGTTTTTCCTTGTTAGATGATGTTGGCGGGGCTAGATCCATTGAATTGGTTCTCTGACCTGACTCCGATCCCCGGTTGTGGCATTTTGGATTGTCTTTTTGGATCTCTTCAAGTTGAGTGTATGGTTCTTGCACCAATCGAAGATCTGCTACAGTGGCGGGATGTCTGAGTTGGAGTTCAGTGAACAGTAAATAACCTCTTGGCAACCCGTTGATATCAGTTCCCACCGCTACTTCCGGAGGTACGTTCCCAATGGCCAAACACAGTTGGTGCCATCTGTCGGTATAGTCTATGGTACTCTCTTTGTGCCTCATTTCGAGTACAAACAATTTCTCCATTTCCACCTTGGTGGCGATATTGTACATATAGGTTTCCACGAAGCATCTGGTTAACTTAGCGAAATAGTTGATGGAGTTGGCCGGGAGGTTGTCAAACCACTGTAATGCGGATCCTTTGAGACTTGATGGGAAAAATTTGCATAAGACAATCTCGTCAAACTCCCATTTGGCTAGGGTTCTGGTGTAATATCTTAGATGTACAGCAGGATCCTCGCTCCCGTCGAAACATTCGAATGAGGGGAGTCTACATTTGGGGTGGATTTCTCCTCTGGCAATGTACAAAGAAAATGGTGTAGTATGTGCTCCCCTTATATCTTCTTCCAGTCTCCCCATGCTTTGACCGCTTCTGAGTGCCTGCATTTGCTCCACTAGATGGGCGTGTTATTCCCACATCCAATCTAGTTCACCACGTATGTTTCCCTCGCCTGAGTACACGAGTCCTTTGGAGATAAAGCGTGTTTTCTCTGATCGGCTTTTATCTGGGACGTATGTGGAGTCTTCAGAGTCGTCAGCCTGATGTGGATTTCTTGAGCTTGATCTCTGATGTCAAGGTGCAATTATCATCCTTCTTTCCGGGTTTGCTGCTGGTTCTACCTGACAGTTCGCCTCATCCTCCACTTGGATCACTGGGGTCAGCTGTGCGACTTTGGTTTTAAGTTTCAAGTTTTCTTGGGCTAGGATCTTCAATGCTTCAGCATAGTCTTGGTGCTGCCTTTCCATTTCCACTGCTTTTCTGATGGCTTCCTGCTGAACATCATTAGATCCTCTATTTTTGGGGTATGTTGTTCCCTGCTTTCACACATATTAACTTGATTCAAGATTATAGCACGATTGGTTCATGTTCCTTCCTCGATGCTTTCTATCAGGATTGGGCCGAGTGTCGATAATGCATTTTCCTCTAGTTGACGCCTCTGGTCCATGAATATCTCTCGATGAAACCCCGTGGCTGGCAAGGTTGAGTAGTATGGGTATTACCTGTCGGCATTCCATATGGCTGGTGGATTGATTTCATGGCGGACTCAGCGGTCTTTTCTGCTTGCATGGCTTTAGTGGTTTTTGCTTCCTTTTCCGCCGCCAGTACTACCGCTACTGCAATGGATGTTGATCCCTCATTAGTTACTTTGCTTTGTGCGTCGTCATTCTGGTTACCAGAAGGGTCTTTTCCTTTGTTCGACTGAGATCGGGTCATTCGTTGGGAAACTCCAATAACTGGTACTTCCATGTTTGATGCATCCTTGGCATAAACATCTTTAACAGGGACCTATGTCTGGTACTTCTTTTATGGCTGCATCCCTGATGCGTAGAACTGGTGGAGGTTTTGCTGAGGTTGCTTCCGGCATCTTCTTCGTAGGAAGATAACTGGCCTTGGATATCTCTTTTGCTTTATCCATGCTTGGATATCTTTCTGGATCTGTTCCTGTAAAGAAAATCTAATCAAGAAGTAGAATAAGAGTTATTTTCTGACGACAAGTTTTCTTTCGCCGTCTAGAAGATTGATTCCTCCAAACTGTATGAGTCTTCTGGTGTATGAAATGGTATCCACCTATCTTTTGCAGGAAACTAGAAACTTCACGTTGGAAACATTGTTGAGAGCACTTGTCTGATCAGTAGGAAAAATAAATTCTTTACACACTCCCTGTTTCTAGCGCCACTGTTAATGCCAAAAATCAAACGAGTAATCTAAGGGTAACTAACACGCTGAATTCCAATGATGTATTGAGTGTTGTATCAGGTGCTTGTGTGATTGTGGTGGTGAGGTAAAATAACAAGAAAGTAAATAACACAAGGGATTATTACGAGGTTTGGCACATGAATGTGTTTTACATCCTCGGTTCCTGAGTAGGAGGTTTTCACTATGATCTTGGAGATACTACAGAGACTTTTTTAGTGATTGGCTAAAACTAAAAGTAAGTTACAGTTGCAACATAAATTTCTCTCTTTCTTCCTAAAACTCTCCCAGATTGGTTGTCCCTTCCCCAATGGGAAAAACTCCCTATTTATAAGCTTGTAAGGGGTCCCACCATGCAGGTACACGTGTAATATCGATCTTAAGACTGCCACTAGGGTCATTGGGAGTTTTCCTTAGTGGTCAAGGATTTGCCCGGCTCCCGCTGATGATGCTTCGGTGCATGGTTGCCACATGCTCTTCAAGCCTTGCCTAGATCATAAGTTGTCCTCCACTAATCCCACTTTGCCCGCTTGAAGCACCGGGCCCTGGAATTTGCATGATTGACACGTGTTCTCCTAGTATAGCCTAGGGTATGGGTTGTTTCCCACTAACTCTGCTTTACCCGCTTGGTGCATCGGGTTTTAGCTTTGCATGGTCGACACGTGTTCCTGTGATGTAGCCCAGAATATATGATGTCTCCCATTAACTCTACTTTTCCCGCTTGGTGCATCGGGTTTTGGCGGTAGTCGAGGTTCTCCGCTTCACGTGTATCGGGCGTCATTGTGATAAACTACCCATCAGTTGACACGTCCTGCTTTGCATGCCGTGAAATCCGGTACGTTCTTCTTCTCTTCTGTCTTGTCACTGACAGGCCTGACTTGATCTCCACCCTTCATCTGTCCTTGAGATACGCTAAAGGTATTAGAGAGATGTAAGTATTGTGATGATGCTTCTCAACCTTGCTTTTATCTTGCTTCCTGCTCTAGGATCTGGCCACGTGTAAGGCGGATATTTTGCACTTACACGAGATTTGGTCGAGAAATCTGCTAAGACGGTCGAGATCTGGCCGAGACAAGAGAGCAAGTTGATGGCCAATATGGAAATTTTGCTATAAAAATTAAATCTAGGCAAAGAAAATTCATGTTCTGTTTCACTTTTCTTAAAAATTGGTATCACAAAAGTTGTATTCACGGTTTATTTTATTTATTACACCCATACAAAGTGTGTAAAATGCTTCATATACATGTTTACAGGTATAAAATTTGGAAAAATAGGGACCCTGGAATTACAGTGAGAATACAATTGTCTCCGTCGGGGACAAACCCAAAAAATTGTCTTGGGTAGGGCTGAACTATGCAATGCGCGATTTGTTTTGGGAAAGAGGATGTATACCTTGATTATATCACAAGATATAGATTCTTAAAGGGCTAAATCGAATTTGTTGTGCTTAAACAAAAAAATATTTGTCTAAGGTAGAATTGTTGAGGACTAACTGGCTAGAGAAGGGGCTAATATAATTTTCCTACGGGGTTCCAAGTAAAATATAAACTATATATAACTAATATTTTTTTTTTGGCTGATTTGAAGGGGTGGGCTTAATTCCAATTCAGCCCCCTCATGGATCCATCCCTGGTCTCGATGTCTCTGACCCGACCGAGACGAGACTGAGATCATAGATCAATTATACATCCGGATTGACGGTAGGAAGAAGAAAAAGAAAAAGACAAAAACAGCTTCATAAGCGCGGTCAAACAGTGAATGAAGGGCAAATTAAAAATGGTTTTTGTGACATAATTAAACTTTATTGAAAAACCCCCAATTGTTCATAACCGGGCAGGAAAACATGCTAATGCGTGAGCGTTGAGTATTGTCCGCTGAAATGGTCATATTAATCCGTCCAGATAAACCAATTTCTTTCAAAACTCCAAAGTTATCTTTGCCGCAAACTTTTAGGTGGTCATGAGTCGTTTTCTGGGAGGCTACCTACCTACCCTGCTTCCAACCTCCAAAGAAAATATTCCGTCTCTCCCAAAATATGTATTCTTATTATCTCACAGCCAGAAAAAAAAGAATAACAACCAAAACCATGCTAATAAACTATACACGTGCATC
>JAJJMA010134448.1:0-10904 GCA_023529015.1 Papaver nudicaule
TGGCATTGAAGCAGATCCATTGAAGGTACAGGCAATCCGAGAAATGCCATCTCCCACGACGATAAAAGACGTACAAGCTCTAAATGGAAGGTTGGCAGCTCTTAGCAGATTCATTGCTCGATCCTCGGACAGATGTAAAAATTTCTTTAGTATTTTGAAAAAAGGGGAAAAATTCATATGGACAGATGAGAGGGAGGCTGCATTCCAAGGAATCAAAAATTACTTAGCAAGCTTACCAGCCCTGCAACGCCCGGAGAAAGACGAAGATTTGAGGCTCTACATCGCGGCCAACTCGGATGCCATCAGCGCAGTACTTGTAACCACTAAAGAAGAAGAAAAGCCAGTATATTATATCAGCAGAACACTATTTCAGGCTGAGAAAAATTATACCAAGCTGGAGCAGCTCATACTTGCACTAGTGGTTGCAACCCAAAAGCTTCGGACGTACTTCCAGTCACATAAAATAATTGTTCTCACCAAAACACCAATATAATCTGTTCTAAAAAATATGCAGGCGGCAGGGAGAATTGCGAAATGGAATGTGCAAATAGGCCAATATGATGTGGTCTATGAAATTCAGACAACATTAAAATCTCAAATCATCGCTGCCTTTCTAGCTGAATTTCCAATCGAAGAAGAACCAATACTAGGGATCGAAGACGAGGAAGGACCACGTGACCTACTGGAGCAATGCCACCCTCGACGGTGGGAAATATTCATCGACGGGTCGGTAAATGGTGATGGCCGAGGAGTTGGAATAGTTTTTACTTCGCCAGAAGGAAAGCGAACAGTATATGCTCTCCGATTAGAGTTCGAAGCAACAAATAACGAAACGGAATATGAGGCAATGATCCACACTTTAAGGTATATGATAGAAATGGAGATCCAAGAGGCACGTATAACTACAGATTCACAACTCGTGGTACGACAACTCGACGGCAGCTACCAATCCAACGATTCACTATCAAAATACAAGAAACTGGCAAGCGACTAATGGCAAAGATTCCCCATCTAAAAATTCGGCACATCTGTAGGAAATACAACATGCATGCAGACGCCCTGGCGTTTATCGCCTCAAAAATGACAGACCAAGACATCATCTCCGTCGAGATTGGCAGAATAAAGAAATCATCGATAGCAGATCTAGGAGAAGAACTCGTTATGTCTATCCAAGACGAAGACGACGATTGGAGGGCACCCATAAAGAAATACTTGGAGAACAAGGAATTGCCAAGCAATGCACTCGAAGCACATAAAGTAATGAGTAGATCAACAAATTACCGAATCTTAGATGGAGTTTTATACCGGCAGTCATGCTTGGGCCAACTACTAAGATGCGTTCATCGAATAGACGGCGTGGCACTAATGAGAGAGCTGCACAGTGGCGAAGCGGGAACTCACAGTGGAGCAAGGGCCCTCGCACAGAGAACTAAGGCTCAAGGGTACTACTGGCCATACATGCACGCTGACGCAAAAGACATATCCCAAAAATGCGATCCTTTCCAGAGATTCGCTAAAAGAATTCACGCACCAGCAACAAACTTAAATTCAGTGCTAAGCCCATGGCCCTTTGCCAAATGGGGAGTCGATATCGTCGGTCCATTCATTCCAGGAACAGGGCAAAGAAAATACATTATCATAGCAACTGATTACTTCTCAAAATGGATCGAGGCTAAAGCTCTAAGAAACCACACAGGACGAGATGTGTTCACCTTTTTCTGGGAAAACATATTTTGCCGATTCAGAGTCCCTGCTGAGATAGTTTCGGATAACGCTCAAGAATTTCTAAGCGCTGACATCACAGAATTGCTAAACCAGTACAACGTAAGATTAGGAACTTCAACCCCGATATACCCACAGAGCAACGGTCAGGCTGAGGCAACCAATAAAGCAATAGGGGATAACCTGAAAAAACGAGTGCTGCCCCACAAAAAACAATGGTGTGAACACTTGCACAATGTACATGGGCATTTCGGACATCCTGAAGGTGTGCAACAGGAATGACTCCATTTCACCTGACATACGGGACTGAGGCAGTGCTACCTACAGAAATAATGATACCAACAGATAAATACAAATCGTGGGAGCAAAACCTCACAGCAGACTTAATATATGCAAAGCTAGACGACCTCGAAGAAGCTAGAGAAGAAGCTCGGCAACACATCATCAACTACCAGCAAGGACTAGCCCGAGGATACAACAATAAAGTCATCGAAAGGGAATTCCAACCTGGCGAATTGGTATTGCGAGAAATCCCGCCTTACCAAAAGGGAAATGCAGGAAAGCTAGAACCAATCTGGGAAGGGCCATTCAAAATAAATCAAGTAGCAGGAAAAGGCGCATACAAGTTAATCGACGAAAAAGACGGAACAAGGCTAGGCAATGCATGGAATGCGAAGTATATAAGGAAATACTACACGTAAAAGTGTATCTACACCCTTGTTTAAAAGAATTATTTTCAAAACTCGAACAACTATGTCTCGAATCAAACTCCAAACCTTGCTAAGATAGGCGAAAGTCCCACTTGGCTGTGTTGATACTAATTATCCCATATCAAACATACACGAAACTTAACGACTAATGATGGTTATCGACTAAGCGTTACTTTGGATCCTCGTCCCCGTACGTATCCAATGAATGGAACAACGATCTTAAGGACTCATCAGAAACTCTAAAGTAGTGAGTAATCTTAAAAAACAAACTGAATTAGGCGGATCCACAACGAAGTGTTTCATCTCCTTATCATTAAATCATATTCATTATACAAATTCATATTGTAACAATATAGATCTTTCTGGTGATGATTATACTCGATTCAATGCAGCTCGGGAATGATACTGTTCAAACTATTCTTCCGATTCCAGAAGGTATTCTGACTATAGTATCTCATGTTGTGATTTCGTCGACCCCTTCTCTCTTGGTGAGGAGGGATATTTATAGTGATTAAGGGAAGTGATTCCTCTTTGCTATCCTTCGTTTCTTCTGATGCTTTGATGGTCTTTCGCGACAGCTGGCTTCTGCACACCGCCCATACGGTGCAATCCTGTGTTGACACCTCTCAATTGGTATATATCTTCGTTGTATGAATCCCTTGATGCTCTCGATGTCCTAATTCTTATCCATTACGTTGCTTTATACCGCTGTCTGATCCATCCATGTATTGACGCGTGCCTCTAGCCTTCTGTATCCCTATAAGGTGCTGATGTGACTTCTTGGAGGGTGTCGTGAGTCGATGATGCCTTCCCTCGCTCTTTTGGTTATCTCGGTGGCCTACTTCGGGGTAGTCTCGTACTTCGCTTCGCCTTCTCTGTCGTGCCTTCTTACCTCTGGTTGAGGTTTGTTGTATAGCAATATTTATGCATTAACAGTTTTCCCCTTTTCTTGAGGTTTGTTTTAATAATCCTTCAAGAAAAACCTACATCATAGTTTCTTCTATCTTTCTCTTCTTTGAGACTGCATGTCTTCTTCGTGCTTCGTATCTCGCTCTTCTAAGTGTCGCAGTACCACAAAATATATGTCCGTCTTCTTCTGTTTGTCGTCTGTTCTGGCTTGTGCGTTTAGTTCGCTTCGTCGGTAAATGTATCTGTTTTCTCCGTATCAATAGGTGTGTCTACTGATTTCATATTAGTAACTTCGTTGATCATGATATCTTCCCCTTAGTGTCTATATCAGTAGGTTCGTCTACTGCCTTTGTATTAGTAACTTCGTTGATCATGAGATCTTCCCCTTAGTGTCTATATCAGTAGGTTCGTCTACTGCCTTTGTATCAGTAACTTTGTTGATCATGAGATCTTCCCCTTAGTGTCTACTTTTTCAGGCATTTCAACCTTCTTGGGTTAAGCATTATCTTTCAACCATCCTTGGCCAGGGGATGATTTAGGACATTAACCCGGGAGAAGGATTCTCCCGCTAGGGGTGACGTTCGAGCTATCTCTATCATTGGGATTCTTACGCATCGCCTCATACATATTAATGAGGATCCTAGAGATAACCTGTGATCAGCAGGTATACTCCTGTCATGGCAATTTTTCTGTTGCGCTTAGGCTGCTGGCAAACTTATTATTGCACTTACATCGCTGTTACTTTTTGAAATAATATTTCCAATTCCACTTTACTTGTTGTCTGGTTGTCATATCGTCCTCCATTGGTACGCGTGAGGCTTCTAAGTTTCCATGTTGATTATCTTCCTTTGCTGAGAAGGTCTCGATTACCTTCGTGTCTTCTTTATTGATAAGTAGTAGTTGTTACTTTCTTTTGTGTTGTTCGGGTTTTCGCTCCTTCGGTGTGAATAAGATTTGGTTCTGGAATCCTTTGGTGGTGATGTAACTGTAGTGCTTGCCCCTCTCTGCCTTTGGGAGTGACTTGGTGGAGCTACCTATAGGCAAAGATCTGTCCTCGTTAATGAAACCTTGTGCTGTCGTAAGTGCTATCATCCACTCTCTTCTGCATGCTCGTTGTGATAAGTTAGTGCAGTCCTTCAGGTATCTTGTATTGCCTTCGGAAGCTTTATTGTAATTGATTTGTGTTTCTTATCGGATCATTCCCTTGGACACATCTGTTGCACTAGTGGATTTGTTGCCCCTTGCTTAGTCGTGATTTCCTACACGTTGTTTCTCTTTTCGTCAGCATCTTCGTTTACTGCCCTTTTATGTGCTCCTTATTGGTGTTCTGTTTCTTGAATGCCACCAAGCCTCCGTTATTGGTTAATTACTTTGTTGTAGCTACATATTCGGTGGTGCCTCATCCCGTAGTCGTTGCTATATTTTTTTTGGTGTTTCGTCCCTTGTATTTGACTGCGTCTTCTTCGATGCCTCATACCTTGGTTGTAACTGTGTCATCTCCGATGCCTCGTACCTTGGTTGTAACTGTATCTAATAAAGATTATAAGCTAACTGGCTGTTGCACCATTAAATGTTGATTACGTCGTGAATGATGGTAGTGGGTGGTTATTTGTCGTGAAAGTGGACAGTAGTGTGGAGAATTTGAAAGGTGTGTAACTGCTTTATCGGGTAATGGGAGATGTTTTTAGTGGGTGCTAGAATCAAGGAAACCCTAATGTGGTTATCTTATTTCCTAGATTGTAATGTCTGCAGTATTTATTGCAAGTAGTTGAATGATAACAGGAATTCTTCTATATAAAAAAATAGTCTTCACCGATTGTCTCCTGACGCTTTCCGTCTGACTAAGTGAAAAGGAAATTTTCTAAAGAAATGGCCGACAGGGGAAAAGCGCCCATGGATTATGAAGGAATTAACAGAAAAGAACAAGTTCGAATGATAATGGAAAGGGAGGCCAATCTTGAAGGTGGTGGTTCTTCTAGGAGTGAAAGTAATCCTGACAAGGTGATTCGTCTCTTCGATCATCTCATAAGGAGTGATGAAAGAAGGAGAGAACGGAGAATGAGAGAAGACGGTGGTTCTTCGTATGACTGTCGCATGTATGAAACAAGATCGTTTTTTCGCCGTCATAGTGAGGAAATCTAATTGATGCTGGGAGAGAATCTTGTTTCTTCTGATGATGAAATACCTGTGAAGGTTGAAGTAAAGGAAGAATTCAATGATGCTGATCAGACTGCCGCCCACTTTGCTCATGTTCTGCCGGTTGATGGTCCTGCAGTAGATGTTACTGGTCCTGCTCCGGCGGTTGATGCTCCCATGGTAAATGCTGCTGCTGTTGCCCCGACTGTTCCTGCTAATGCTCCGATTATTGATTTGGAAATGCTTGATGGTCTTGACGAAGACCGTGGTACTGTGGCTGCCCGACTCCGTGGCAGACGTAGGAATACGAGGAAGTGATTATTTTTTTTTTTAATATTTTTTTTTTTTTTAACGTTCTGAGTTGCAAGCACAAGGGCCAGTATGATATGTTCAATCTCTGTATAGTTCTTTCTGCAGGAACGAGGGTTTTGCTGATGTAATAGATGGGTATTTCTTGTTTTCTGTTGGTGCGGACTAGGACAACACTAACTGCATTGTTGGTCGCTGCTAAGTACAAAGTCAACACCTCGTCCTTCTCTGGTCTTTGTAAAGTTGGAAGAGCTGCTAGGTGTTCCTTAATATTTTTGAAAGCTAACTGACAATCTACCGTCCATTCAAATCGGCAATCCTTTTTTAACATGGAGAAAAAGTATTTACACCTATTTGATGAACAAGCCAGGAACCTGCCCAGTGATGTTAATATTCCGCTTAGTTTCTGAACATCCTTTAAGTTCTTTGGTGACGGCATGTCTACGATAGCTCTGACTTTTTATGGATCCACCGCAATTCCTTTTTTGGTGACCAAGTATCCTAGGAATTTCCCAGAGGTTACTCCCAAGGTACATTTGTCTGGGTTGACCTTCATCTTGCATTTTCTCATCGCTTCCAATATTTCTCTAAGGTCTTCTATATGGTTCTGGAATTTCAAGCTTTTTACGAGCATATCATCCACATGGACTTCCAATATTCGCCCAATCCATTTTTTAAATATCTTATCCACCAAAGGGTCATTATGCATTTCCAATTTATGGTTGGAACGTGTCAAAGATACTAATAGACGGAGGAAGCTCACAATCCATTATGCACATCCTGATTGTTATCTCTCGTGGAAAATGTCAGTGGTGTCGCCATCTATTCCTCCCAATCATCTGTTAAAATCTCATTTAGTTTGTAGATTTCATGGTCGGTGATTCTTCTTCTTGTTCTTAAATTATTGCAAATATCTCCTGGTAACGAAATCTTGTTTCTTGTTTAAAGGTGATCATGTTCAAAGACTTGAAACCTTCGGGGAGACAAACTGTTTTCTCTTGTGTTACTGTCGTTGTTGCTTGCCCTGGTAATTCTACGTACTACATGAAGTCTCCTTGATTGATGTATCTTTGGGCCTGTTTTAGTGTAAAACAATAAAGAGAATCTGAGGAGTAAAATGTGAATTTGTAATGGTATTCGAGAGGTCAAGATCGAACAAGACTCGCCAAAACCAAGAAATCTCCGTTCAAGTATTGCTTCAGTTACAAGAAGAGGAAATAGGGTTGGTTTAAGGGAGGAAAGCCGAGAAAGATGAGATCAGAGAATTGATATGATTACTGTAATGTTGTGAATAAAGTTGCTAAAATAGTGCTTAAGGAAGCAAGAATGGATATTCAGTTCTCACTAGATATTGAATGTTGAATGAGAAGAGTTAATCAATTATCGATGAGATGAAATGATTGTACTGCACTGAATTGATTCTGATGAACTCGTTTTTCCAAACTGGTCGAGTGACCTATTTATTGCAATATAATTCCAACTGATCTCGTAAGAAGTGGAAGAGTGGAGAAAGTGGGACCACATGCTAAGAGTTGCGCCTAATAATTAGGGAAGATTAACAACCCACTTTCTCATCCAATCTTTCTAGCAACGTTCGCACGACTTAGTTTCTTTCCCGTTGAGTGATTGTGCCGTTGCAATCAGACGTGCCGTAGACCGGCAAACCAAAACCCTAAAGAATATCCTCCCATGTAACTTACTTGATTCTCGTAAGATTTGTTAAGTATTGAATACTTGTTAAGTCAAAGCTGACTAAGTGTAAGTCGTACCATTTATTGGTAAACTTATGACTTGGCATGTAAAACAGAGAGTTAAGCGATAAGCTTGTGTATATCTTTCAGGCTTTCTGCAGGTGGGCCATTCCTCTCAGAATGGTCTAAGGATTGAACCGGGCAATCTCCATTTAAACCAATAAGAATAGTCTAAGGATTGAGCTATGCAGTCGCGATTTAGACTGAGGGGATTTCACCAACCCTCTGTTGCAATGGTCAAGTAAATATGACTCTTCGTATGCCATAAATATGAGAAATTGGCTTGTGGAATATAATGCACCAATTCCCTAAGTAGTAGAGACATATGAATGCCTAAAATAATATAATTCATAGCCATGAGCCACGATTAAGAAATGTAGCACTGATTATAGAAGCAACTCTATAATCAGGAGAAAAGCCAGGTGATGCTAACACCGCGTAGCCATAACCAAAAAATGCATGAGCATTGCCAATTCAAGACCCAAAGGTAGGATACATGAATAATAATAAGCTATCTTACATAGCATAATAATCTTAATATGAAGTCTACTATATGATGTATAGGGATGGACCATGGCGTTAGGCCATGGTCAGATTTCTAGACAGTTTGCACTTCACTTACTCTAAAAATCGCCCAGATCATCCTATATTTCCTTAAATCATGAAATTTTAGTATGTTATAGAAAACTTGCAGATGAACAACTTTCATGAAGGAAGTTTTTCCTAAATCCTTACGGATTAGACCGCATCCATCGTTCTTTTCAGTAATTCGTAATCTGTCAGATTTCCGAATTTGATTAGGAAACCAAAACATTATGGATTCTATAATCAATTAGGATTTGGAATGGTAAAGAGGGACATGCCCTATAATTAAGGATGACTTAATAATTAAACAGTGAGACCATGTCATTAGGCTATGGCCGCGTGATAAAAGTGGGCAATAGTATTAGACCATGGCCGATCAATAAAAATGGGGCCGTGGCATGAGCCATGGCCAAGCAACAAAAGTGGGGCCATGGCATAAGCCATGGCCGAGTAGTAACAGTGGGGTCGTAGCATAAGCCACAGCCAAGCAATAAAAGTGGGGTCGTGGCACAAGCCATGGCCGAGTAATAAAAGTGGGGCCGTGGCTTAGAAATAAAAGTGGGGTCGTGGCATGAGCCACATCCAAGCTATATAAGTGGGGCCGGCATTAGGCCGGCGCAAACAAGAATGTGGGCCATGGCGCTTGTGAAAACAATAGGGTGTGGGACATGGTACTAGACTATGGTCGTGAGATTTAGGTGGAACCATGGTGGCCAATTCTTTTATCCCTATTGTAAATTAATCCATACCTGTCCTTAAGCCATCCTTGTCGCCTCTTCTAAGCCACAACCAACAGTGATGCTAGAAATTGATGCAAAAATTACTCTTGCAACCTTCTCACCAAAAACCACCATTAACATTTAGTCCCCTGCGCAGCATGGAACTGCGAGTGTTCCAGGGTGAGCATATGTTGAATGAGCTAGCCACATCTGCATGGACTCCTTAATCACAAACATGAAGCCCAAACAAGACCTAAGGATCAGGCCCTTCGAATAATTCCCAATCCCAGCAAGATTAGGATTCCTTGTGGCTTAGGGATACATGATACATGCGTGTGTGTGTATATATATATATACACACACACATATATATCACGTGTATGTTTTTATTCCCTTTTTTTTTTGACGTGAGCTTTGCTTCTCCCCTTTTGACGTGAACTGTTCTTCCCCTTCTCCACAAACATAAGTTTTTTTTTTTTATAAAGTTGAAGGATCAGGATGACTGATAATGAATCCCTCATGTTGGTGATGATGCTACTTCCAACACAGTTTCAAAAGACATTCCCCACATCAATGATGAATTCGAAGCTCGTATAGCAAGTCTGGATCAATCTGCAATTCCCCAAAATCAAGCTCGAACTCCCACAGGTAATTCTGACGTCCCAATGGCCATTAGCCTATCACTTGTGACTTGTTTCTGTTTTCATAGAGGCGATTTTAATGCTTCCAAAATTGTTTACCGCTCCCCACAAAAACCGATTGATACATGGCTTTTATATGCTCAAAAGATGCTTGACATCCCAGCTGTTAAGCAATTATTAGAGAAAGCCACAATCTTCTATGCTGTGAAGAGTTCAACCGTTTCCTTCATAGTTAGGGATAAACGTGGCTTACCTGCTCTTCTAGGTCGTTGGTGTGGCGGCACAAACTCATTTATATTTGCATGGGGAGAGCTTGTAATTACACTACATGATGTGGTAGCGCTACTCCGACTCCCAATTGAAGGTAAACTCAGTATTTCATTGGACGCTTCTGAATAAAAGATATATATCCAACTGAAGAACGCTTCTGAGACCATAAACAAGAAGGAAAATGCTTATTCCTCGTGGATGGCTTACTGGTGGAAATCTGATGGTGAATGTGCTTCATTATTATTTATGGTTGCATTCGTTACACTATGGTTGTCGAAGGTGTCTTTGAAGATCACTGCGGCCATAAGAAGCTGAAACTTATGTTCATCCTCTTTGCGATAAAACTGGCCCAAGGCACACCTCTACCCATCGGCTCTTTGTTTCTTGGCACGTTGTATACGCAACTTACTGCCTTGTCAGTACATATGAGACTTTCCAACGGTGTTGCGAAAATTGATACATTCATACCCACAAACTTTATACAAGCATGGATGTGGGAGCATTATCCTGGCTATGCTCCTAATCTTGTATCTAAGGACAAAATCTTGTCAGAACACGCTCGAATCGTTCGTTGTATGAATAAATCTACATCAAAGGATTTTCACTTATGGATGACCAAAAAACGGCGGTTTTCCGTCCATGGACTTCAATTCCCAGTGGCGTGGCTCAACTTCGATCATTCGGTAATACTCCAAGAAAGGCTTTTCATCTGAAAGAATCTCCCACCGAGGCAGAGAAGATCTTGATGATAAGTTGTTGCAGTAGTCATCTTATCGGTATCAACGAAGCAGGAAGTTTTACAGTCAACTAATATAATATTGACCGAGGAGCTCGTCAGATGAGCTTACCAAGACGTCTCGTCGTGTCGAGGTGCTCCTCCCAAGAATATTAATGAAGCTTGCACCAAATTACTCAGTAACTTGTTATTTCTTCCCGGGGATAGGACACCGTCAGTTACCGTAGCAGGCAGAAAATTTTGGAGCGACCAAATAAAGTTGTATAAGGAGTTCATGGCTCTCCCTAAAGAAATATGCACACTTCCCTCCAGAGACGACTTGACCATATTCCATGCTTAAATATCCTACTCTTAAGCGTAAGATATGAGATAGGGATGAGCTGGTAACTACCTTGTACTTTAGAGCATTTGTGTAG
>JAJJMA010134502.1:0-17684 GCA_023529015.1 Papaver nudicaule
CTTTGGTGCAAGCTTGGGTGGTGTACTTTCCAGCAAGACGCGTCCATTGGTGTTCAGAGTTGAATCCGTAGTGTTGAGTGAGGTGGAGCACCGATGCTTTACAAGACAATGAACAATCCAGTGGTAACCGGCAGCAACAGTTGGTATAGAGATACCAGGGGAGTCGATCGTATTCTTTTTTTTCTTGGTGTTGACCTGAACGTCTTCTGTTTTGGTGTAGAGCATGTGGCGTCCCGTCTCGGTATCCCCTTAACAGAGACCTCCCCCCCCCCCAAAGCACAATGATTGCGCCAAGTCCCCAGTCGTTGAGGAGGGTGTTGGAGTCAAAATAGGAGGTGTTGCTCCATGAGATGCGGCGCCATGAGGTGTGGCTCCATGGACTTGGTAGCGCCGTGGATGTTGGCGCTATGAGCTGTGCACTATAGTCTATTCGTTGTAAACTCCGACAGTTCGCGTCTTGCATGTCTCCTGATGTTTGCGTCATATATCTTAAATCACTGGTTGTATCATCACGAAATTTTTACACATGGTAGTAGACATCCAGGGAAGTATTGTGTCCAAAAATCTCTTCAAGGCTCCTCGTAGATTTTCCGTAGTACTCGACGTGGTCTTGCACATGATTCCTGATTGCGCGTCTCGCGTGTGCTGTAGTGTTTGTATCGTATCCCCCAATCCCCTCGCTGGATTGGTACGAAATTTTAGTATGTGTTGGGATACATACATAGAAATATTGTGTCCGAAAATATTTCCAAAATCCCTTGTGGATTTCTCAAACCGGTTGTTTCTTCGCGACGGAAGTTGCTGGCGCAGGAAATTCTGACAGCTCTTCTTTTCCCCAATGTTCACGCCATATTTCTCAAACGACATGGAGTTATTGTATGAAATTTTACCAAAAAGTTGTAGACATTAAAACGGATTTTATGTATAAATTTTACCCAAGAACTCCTCACGAGCTTTCTGCAGCAACTGTTTTGGTTTCGTATGTAAGTTCTGTCCACTTACTTCGGTGTGCTGTAATGTTGGCGCCGTATCTCTTTATCCACGGAGTGGATTGCCACGAAATTTTTACACATAACATTATACACTTGTAGGAATATGTTGTCCAAAATTCACCTCCATATCTCTTACTGATCTTCCGCGTTACTCGTTTTCGTGAAGGTTGTCGTACAGCGAGCTTGGTATGTAGTCGTGAGCACGTCTTTGTTTGTCTCCAGAGTAGGTTTGCTACATGGAGACCCATAAAATAACTTCTCCACTAGATGGTTTACCGTACTTAATTGGTAACTCTAACGCTGAGGTTGTAGGCAATAGTGTTGATCCAGAGAGTTAATCTAGACTGGGAGGACATTTTGTGGAGTCACAGAGGTATATGGTGGTGAAAACATCCTGTGGGGCTAAGGTTTGGTGAAATTCTTGTTGTAAGAGATCTTCTGGGGAAGGTAATTTTCTGTTTTGTAGCTCTGTGGGATTTTGTTTTAAAGGTGTTTCATGGTTCCGCGAATGCGGAGTCACGGAGATAGTCTTGGTGGAAGGTGTGAGGCTATGGGAATATTTCGTGGTGGAAGGTCTTCTAGAATTTGAAACTTGGGAAGGTCTAGTGAGACAAATACCTTGAATCCCCGTATTCGCTCGCACATCGCTTGCTCCAGAAATTTTAACTCTGATTCCGTAGAGATAATTGTCTCTTCCATCATGTTGTGGTAGAACCTTAAGTGAACACGTAGGAAGTCTTTCCCATTCTACGTCTATTGGCACATCTTTTGAAGTCCTTGCGCTTGGAGTACTCCACTATGTCATCTTTTGGATCTGGGTTGCCACCGAAGGATGTCGGAGACTCGTTGCTAGTGATAGCGGAGAGGAGCGCCACCACCATGATACTGCTTGCTCGAAAGACGAAGACTTGATGGTGTTGTTACCAGGAGGATCCTGCGAAGATATGAATCATGGTGGCTTTGAGGCTTCTGTAGAGGCGTCGGTAGTGATGTCGGTGTTGATTAGAGTTCTTCTCTTGGGTCTCCCTTCCTTCGAGAGATCTGTAGCGGGTAGTCCCATGCTTTATGGATATCTCTGGTCGAGTAGGCTCTTCCCATGCTGTATGGATATCTCGAATAGGATCTTCCCATTCTGTATGGATATCTCTGGTCCAGTAGGCTCTTCCATGATGATGAAGCGCTTTGGTAGAGACAAGGGAATATCTGTTGTACTTCACATTTCCCTTTGGGTCGTGGCATCCGGTATTGCTATCGGTACTTGGTGGAGTGAAGAGCGGCGGTGGCGAAGAGTCCCCAGCCATGTTTTCTGATATCTTATCAGCGCCTCTTGTTGAGTTCGCCTTCCCTCGTGCAGACACATGTGTATTGGCCTTTCGAAGACGAGTAGGCAGATCGTTCTCTCTAGTTGTTGAGACTCATCGGGTCGGGGTAATCCGGTTGTTCCATCCTTATTCAGACATCTAATAGCTCCAGTACTTCGTCGAAGATGATGAGCCTGGGAATCCTGTATAGGCTTCGGTCCTCGTACTCCTCGCGGTTGTTGTTGCAGATCTGCATCTTGTGGTTGGGTCACATTCTTGTTCGGGACCCTTTGAGTTGTATTGTGTCGATACCTTGTTGTCTGGTTGCTGACGGGTCTCCTGTTATCACGAGCTTCTTCAATCCTTACTGCTTGGATCCTTTTCTATCAAGACAGGGACGGCTGTCGTGATCGTCTTGCGGCTTCGGAAGTTTGAAGTCTGAACTTCCTCTAGTGAGGATCATCCCATGAGAGAGGGGTCTTTTGGATAGGTAGTTGGTGTGGACGAGATAGAGATGCACCTCCTCCTCTTAGTTCTCCAGGGGGTTTCTCTCGGTCGAGTAGCAGAGTTGGACTGTTGGACATGCTTGTGTTCAGGTTTGTCTTGAGAGTCCAAACCCTGGAGTTCCTGGCTGGCTGCAGTGGTAACTCTGGAAGTCCCCATGTCTCGTCGTCATTCTCTTAGTGATGATGGAGTTGTCCTTCCCTTCAATGTTTGTTGGTAAGTCCTTTACCCCTTTCTAATAGTTGCAGCGCCGTGACTTGTGGCGCCATCACTCGTGGTGTCGTGGCTTGTGGGCGTCGTGATCCGCTTCGACCCATACTGTCACCTGAAGTTTCCAAAGCGAGCTTGAAGTCGTATGCTCTGGGTGTGTCACCTCTGTAGCTGGACTCTTCCTCTAATTCCCTTCGGTGATGGTACTCACGGAAGGTAAGTTGTTGTTGCACTGCTCGTTGATGATGTTGATGTCGCCGTTGGCATTACAAGCCTCTTCGCTTCTTAGGGGTTTGGCCCTCTCCGTAGCGCTGGTGCAGGCGAGGCAAGTCTTTTGTAGTTTCATGGAGGGATCAGTAGACAAGGATCATTTCGCAGAGCTCCAATGCCGGGCAAAGGTTGTCGTACTAAGTGCAGGCTCTGCCAGTGGGGGCTCCGGGAATTTTCTGAGTCTCAGTACTCGATGGTGTCGATGCTCCCCTCTTGCGAGTTTTCCAGGGTTTTCCTCTCGAGTGGCTCTCCTCGTGGTGAGTCCCCAATGACTCGGTGAATGTGTGCTATCATATAAAAGAGGGGTGAACGAAGTACCTTCTTGGTTGAGGGGGTCCTCATTGACCCCCTTGGGTTTTGCAGGCGTGGCTACTGCCTTTGCGATGCTGCTCTTTTGTACAAACCGTTCTATGAACTCCAGAGGAAGTGTCTCCTGGTTGTTGTAGATTCATGGGCGTCCCAGCACCATGTCGCTCTCGACGACTCCCTTAACAATGTGAAACTCCGCTATGGTTGGGATCATGGTGATTTCGATGGGAAGGTCGATCCACCCGTAAGTGCGTACTTCGACCCCGTCAGGACCTTTTATGATAGTAGGGGCATGGATGGCTCTGCTGCGAGGGATGTTAGCGGCTCTGAGAGTCTTGGCTGAGATGATGTTCACTGGGGATCCCGGGTCGATGAATGTCTTCGAGAGTTCAGCATGAGAGAGGCGGGCGGTTGTGAACATGTCCTTCTGCTGTGGTTTCGAGAGGCAGAGAGTCTCGCATAGTTGGTACATTATCTCCTCCACTCTCTTGTTCACCGGTTCCTTAGGGAAGGTGAATGCTCGAACGGGTAGAGGATATTGGTATACTCCTTCGTTTCCTAGGTGCAATTCCCCGGACTCCACCTTGGGCTTGCTACCTCTTCGGTTGTAGAAGGCTGTCGTATCGGAGGGAGTTCGATTGCCCCGTCCTGGATCCAAGTGTCCAGCAACTTTAGTACCTCCTCTATGGGAAACGGGTAGTCTGGTATCTCTAGTCTGGCTTTTTGCCTCATCCGCATCTCCGATTGCTGCGGCCCTCCTTGGTTCATGTTCTTGTTCGGGGTCCCCGGAGCTGAATTAGTGCGTTTTGGATGCGTCACTTCCGTGGCAGGGCCTTTCCTCTGTACTTCGTGTGGGTACGGTGGTCGGTGTTGGTGGATAGGTAGCGCCACCTTTCTTTCTCGATTTCGTAGTAGCTTTTCCAAGTCGTCTGCCGTGACGTAGCGGGATAGTTGTCCTTCTTTTTGGCGAGATTCTTCTGGAGCAGGAGGCGCTTCATCACCTCGGATGTGGATGACGGACGAGTAGGCGCCTGTAGCAGCTGCCTCAGGGGTTCCCTTGACCGGTGAACTCGACAGCTTCGAGGTTAGAGTTTAGAGACAATCCAGGATCCCTAGTTACGTGTCGAACATCTTGTCTTGGCTTTCCTCGAGGACATCTTGACGTTTGTCCAACTCATCCATAGTTAATGCTCCTGACACTTCTTTTCTTTTCTCGGTGGTAGCGCCGACCTTAGTCTTGGAGGAAGGGTTCTTCTCAGAGGTGTGGGTTGGAACATTAGGAGTTATTGGGGTGATGGGGATAGCCGAGATGATAGGTATTGAAGGGGAAGCATCTTGGGTAACAGGTACATTGGGTGTATCGCCGGATGCAAGTGGGTTGGTAGGTGCTGTATTAGAGGCTACAACACCATCAGTTGAAGAGTTGGGGTTTTTGGTATCTGATCCCGACCTAAGTTCAACCATCTTTGAGAAAGTTTTCTGGAACCGAGAGAATGATCTCCCACTGTGGTCGCCAACTGTTTTTACCTGGAAAAAACAATGCACCGTCTCTGGGTACTTTCGTAGTGTTCGAGATCAAAGTCGAACAAGACGAGCCTAAACCAAGTCAATGGCCGTTCACGTCTTGCTTCGGTCACAGAGAGGATAGAGGTTGATCTAGGGAGGGAAACAACGAAGAAACTTGAGATCAGGTTGAGGATGTGTTTTGGGTGTAAGAGTTCAAGATTCCCGTCGTGAAAGTGACTGGAAATCTCCAAGGCTAGAAGTGTGTTGGGTTGCTCAGGCGTGTTTACTTCTGAGGCTCTGGTTTATTCAGGTGTTCTGAATATCTGGTTGTTTCTGGAAAAGATGTTCTGCCTTAGAAGATAGAGGAGGCCTCAGTTATAGTTTTGAACTCACCCTGATCTCTCGACAGAGAAGGTGGAAGTCGTGGAAGAGTGGGGGAGTGGAGGACATGAGTTGGTTTCTGTAACTGCCTGAGTTGTGTAGAACATGTCCACTCGCGCCATCTTCTCGTAACTGTGGTATGCAGATACTGCATGGTTGTGTTGAGTTTGAACAGCTTCGTGTGGCTATGACTTTGTGGCCAATATGGGTGTGACGCTAAGAGACACGCGTATTGGATGCATAGCAGCGGCCTCGGCTGTTGGCCGAGGCTAGGAACTCGTGGCGCCATGGCCAAGGAGACCGTGGCCGAGGAGGCATGGTCGTGGAGACATGGCCGAGGAGACCGTGGTCCAGGAGACCGTGGCCGTGGAGAGAGGGCACAACAGCAACGACCTTGGCCTTTGGCCAAGGCCAACTTGTATGGCGTCATGATTCATGGCGTCGTGGCTTTGGTTGCCACGACCTTGGCCTTTGGCCAAGGCCAACTTGTATGGCGCCATGAGTCATGGCGACGTGGCTTTGGTTGCCACGGCCTTGGCCTTTGGCCAAGGCCAACTCGTATGGCGCCATGAGTCATGGCGTCGTGGCTTTGGTTGTCACGGCCTTGGCCTTTGGCCAAGGCCAACTTGTATAGCGCCATGAGTTATGGCGCCGTGGCTTTGGTGGCCAAGGCCAACTTTGTTGCAGCTGGTGCATGCTGGCTATGCCGCCTTGGTTGCGGTGTGCGTGCTTACGCTACAACATACTTGAAGTCATGGCGTGTTTATCCATGGTATGTTAGACCATCCTGAGCTTAGGGTGTGGTCTGTTTAAGCCTGTTTAGGTTGTTGTATGCTTCTCAGAGAGCTCTGGACAGGCCTAGTGCTTCGATATTCCTGAGATTTTCATTAAGACTCGGATGTCGAGTCGTATCTTTAAGAGGAAATCCATGAAGATGCGTCTCTGTTAACTCTTCACCATGTACCATTGAGAGATCTGGTTCTGGTGTCGAGGAATTCGAGGCGATGTCGACATGAAGCTGTTTTTACCTGCAAAAACAAGTGTACCGTCTCTGTGTACTTTCGTAGTGCTCGGAGATCAAAGTCGAACAAGGCAAGCCTAAACCAAGGATGGCCGTTCCCACCTTGCTTTGGTCACAGAGAGGATAGAGGTTGGTCTAGGGAGGGAAACAGCGAAGAAACTTGAGATCAGGTTGAAGATGAGTTTTTGGGTGTTTGAGTTCAAGATTTCCGTCGTGAAGTCGACTGGAAATCTCTAAGGGCTAGAACGAGTTTAGATTCTCAGGTGTTTTCTCTGAGGCTCTGTGTGTTTTCTGGATGTTCTCGGTGTTCTAGTTGTTCTGAACGTTTCTGATGTTCTGCCTTGGAAAAATAGAGGAAGCCTCTATTTATAGTTTGAACTCACCCTGATCTCTCGACAGAGAAGGTGGACGTCGTGGAAGAGTGGAGGAGTGGAGGACATGCGTTGGTTTCCGTAACTGCCTGAGTTGTGTGGAACATGCCCACTCGCGCCATCTTCTCGTAACTGCCCACTATCTCCATCAGTTTCTTTCAACTGCCGTAGACCGCCAGACCAATACCCCTAAAGTTATCCCCCCGTGTGACGTTTTGATATCTCGAGTGAGTGATACGCGGCTATTGCGTAATTGAGTTGAGTAAGGTTGTACGACTGATTGTCGTGACCAACATGGTGTGATGTCGAGTGGCCTTGGTCTTTGGCCAAGGCCACAAGTGCTTGATTGCGCTTTGGCATTGGTTATGGTGGCGCCACGGCTCATGGCACCACGGCCTTGGCCTTTGGCCAAGGTTGGTTCAAGATGCGCTTTTAGCGCTAGTTGTGGTGGCGCCACGGCCTTGGCCTTTGGCCAAGGCCATCCTGTTGTGGCGCCATGAATAATGGCGCCACGGTTTTTGGCCCTTGGCTTTGTTGTGGCGCCATGGATGATGGCGCCATGGATTTTGGCCCTTGGCTTTGTTGTGGCGCCATGGATGATGGCGCCACGGGTTTTGACCCTTGGCTTTGTTGTGGCGCCATGGATGATGGCGCCACGGATTTTGACCCTTGGCCAGTTGTGGGACGCGCCTTTGGCGCTAACTGTTGTGGCGCCATGGCTCATGGCGCCAAGGCCATCTCGTTGTGGCGCCATGAATTATGGCGCCACGATTTTGGCCTGCGGCCAATGCTTATTTATTATGGCGCCATGGAATATGGCGCCACGGCCTTGTCTTGTGGCCAAGGCCTAGCCTACTTCCGGCTATTTTGTTATTGCCTTGGCCTTTGGCCAAGG
Source organism: Papaver nudicaule (assembly GCA_023529015.1). NCBI lineage: Eukaryota > Viridiplantae > Streptophyta > Magnoliopsida > Ranunculales > Papaveraceae > Papaver > Papaver nudicaule. Next base: position 7,761 of record JAJJMA010134502.1, read on the forward strand.
TCAAGTAAATTTGTGGCGCCTTGTGCCATGGCCTTGGCCTCTTGGCCAAGGCTGATTTCTTGTGAATCCATGGTTTTTTCATGGTTTGTAGTGCCATGCTATGTGGCGTTTATGGCTTTGGCGTCTGGCCAAGCTCGACTTTGGGCAGCCTGTGCCTTAGTCGTGGTGTGAGTGCTTATGCTACAACACACTCGGGGTCATGGCATGTTTATCCATGGTATGCTAGACCTTCCTGAATTTGGGGATTAGGTCCGCTTAGGCCTATTTAGGCTGGTGTATGCTTCTCAGAGAGCTCGGACCGGCCTAGAGCTTCGATATTTCTGAGGTTTGCACCAAGACTCGTGTATTGAGTCGTATTTTAAGAGGAAATCCATGAGAATACGTCTCTGTTGATCTTTCACCGTGTACCATCAAGCGAGGTCTGGCTCTGAGCTAATCGATGGGTTTAATATGTTGGTGAGATCATTAGTACTGCTCTATGATATTACCCTCCCCACCGGAGTTATAAGAGAGAGCTCATAGAGAGTTTATTTGGCTCATGGAATGGGTTACACTCTGAGCTATAGAGATGAGCCTGAATAGGCGATTGCCTTGAATAAGACATGGTTTCGAGAGTGTTTTGACAATCTTGACCCTCTCTCATTTTTCACCATCTACAGAAGCAGATTAATGGGTTTAATGTGCTGATGAGATTATCAGTACTGCACTATGATATCATCCTCTCCACCGGGAGTTATAAGAGAGAACTCATAGAGAGTTTATTCAGCTCGTAGAACGGGTTGCGTTCTGAGCTATAGAGATGTGCCTGAATAGGCAATTGCACTACGATATCATTCTCTCCACCCGGGAGGCTATAAGAGGGAACTCGTAGAGCTATAGAGATCTGCCTGAGTAGGCAATCGCTTCTTGGAAAGGCATAACATAAGGAGATTTACGATTTTATCCCTTCTCCATTTTTCACCATCTACAGGGGAATAACCCAACAATTAGAACTCTTAAATAATTCCTCAAAGGTACTAGTCCATTGTTGTTTTTCTTTCTGAGATTAAAATGTCTGAAATTGTATCTCGTCAGAGTATTGCTCAATTTGGTTTTAAAAATGTATTGTCTCTTTTATTGGATGAAGTGGTGGTTCGTGGTTGCTTTGGTCTAATGAAATAAACATAAAAGTTTTGTATCAGTCACAAAATATGATTCATGCAGTGGTTCATAATGATAATCTTAATACCTCTTGGCATTTATTTTGTATTTATGGCCCTCCTCAAATGTCAGATAGATCAAATTTTTGGTATAATATTTCACAATACACTCAGAACTTCAATGGTTGCAAGTAATTTATTGGAGATTTCAATGCTATCAGTTCAAGTCAAGATACCTTTGGAGGTTTTTCTGTCATGAACTCCAATATATCCTACTTCAACTGCTTCATCCACCAAAATTATCTCATTGATTTAGGATACAAAGGTCCTGCGTACAGTTGGAGTAATGGTAACGATTTGAATGGTTTAATTCGTCAACGCCTTGATAGAGTGATGGCTAATCAAGAATGGTGTATTGCTTATCATAGTGTTGTTGTTCTTCATCCTCATAGGTTATCAAGTGACCACGCTCTAATACTTCTGAGTACTTCTAGAAATCTCCCAAGAGCGCCACCAAATTATAAGTTTGAAGTTTACTGGATTTCTCATCCTGAAATTTGGAAAAGGTAGGTGAATATTAGTCTCAAGATCCAGAAGAGGATATTCAATCAAAATTTAGTAAATTGGGTTGTTTCTTATTTGATTGGAGTCGAAGAAGAATTGGTTGCTTTAAATATAAGATTGAGAAGCTTAAAATACATCTTCTAGAAGACCAACTACTACTTCTATTAGACAAGAAAAAGAAATCACCAGGAAATTGAAGGAGTATTTGGTGATGGAGGCTACTTAGTGGGATCAACATGTTAAACAACTATCGGCAAAGAGTGGTGAGAGAAATACCCAACACTTTCATTTATCAGTTCAACTGAGAAGAAGAAGGAATAATATCACTCACTTGCAAAAACCTGACAAATCTTGGATAACTTATCAAGGTGAGATATCCAGTGTTTTTGATAACCATTTCAAATTTTGTTTCATCAACCATGTTCGCCAGGATCCAATACCTTTGCTCTGCCAAACTTGGATGTACCATATCAGGTTGATAATGCATAAATATCACTACTCAAGAGGAAATCTGATTAGTGAAAAGGAGGGGATACCGAGATATACCACCAACTTTTGAATTCGTGAACCTAGTTGATTAGTTTGCTTGAACGATCTCACAAATCAATATTCAAGCAGCAACGCGAGTACAGTTCAGAGAACAGAATCCTAAGCTCTTGTGGATCTCATCAGATATGGATTCACTCAAGGGTATAAATCAACAAACTTGCAATACTCTAATTATATAGATCAGAGACAATACAATGCGGAAGGGAAAAATAATGCAAGATACCAGAAGTTTTTTTAACGAGGAAACCGCAACCAGCAGAAAAACCCTGGGACCTAGTCCATATTTGAACACCCACAATATTAAGAGAATACAGACGATAGCCTATTCTCAGACTTCGGACTGGAATGTATCGAGACTGAATTAACCCTCCAAGTAACTTAGTTAATATTGTGATCCTACGTCTTTTGACTCCCGCAGAAGCCTACGCACTTGATTCCCTTAGCTGACGTCCTTTACAGGCCTAGGAGTTGCTCCACTTCCCTTCGTGAATACTAGCGCTACCCTTCCTATAACAGGACGCCTGGTGTACTCGATTGTCTTTCAACAAGACTACGATTGTGATTTCCTTTAGACTTAAAGTCAAGGTTAATGGAAATCGATATGCTGATTAGGGCTTATTGATCTAGCCTAAGCAGCTTTACCTCGTAACGTGTGATGAACTTAGTATTAAACCTAGTTCGTGGATTGCGTTATGGAACTTCTAGGTCTTATAACACCGAGTGCAGCCTTACGAAGTTTCTATCAAATCTTTGGTCTTTTATGATTGAATTGATCAACAAATCAATCGACCTAAGATCCACGATCAAGGAATTTTACTTCCGACCGTGCTTCACGATCCTCAAGTGAAGTCTTTCAAATAGTCGTAGTCCAAGAAAAAGGACTTCGAGATGACGACCAACCTTTATGCAAGGTACATATATGCGTAGAGGATTGAGGTTGTATCTTGCAGAAGGTCATCTATTTATATTGATCATCAAGGGAGGCTTTGCTTTATAGTTACGCAACCTTGAGTGAGGCTCAAGCAAGTTTCCGAACTTAAAAATTCCATAGGCTTGCACTGAAGTCCAACTCAATCTTCTTCTAACCCGTTGGTTAAAAACCTAAAGGTTGTGAGAAGACTCGCCTTGACCTTATCAAAGGATGGCAATGGCTCAACAAGTTGGCCATGCTAATAGGTCCATGTACTAATACACGAACGTTTAAGAAAATTGTGTACAAGAGCTCCATGGGTCGTATTGTGTGTGAGTTCAAGGATCCAAACACAACCGGCGAAAACTTCAAGTTAAGGAAGTTTTCTTATGGCTTATATGAACGCATTCATGAACGCGTTCATAGAGCTACTCTAGAGTTCAGGAGTTTTTCTGAACTCATATGAACACGTTCATACAAAATCGCTCAAGCTCAAGAATGACCTTCCAGCATTTAAACGCGTAGGCTGTTGAGGTCTATTTCTAAAACTAGATCTATTCCCACATTCTACTTAGGCATTGATCACATAGTGATTTTTAAATGCTAAGAGCACTAATCTTTTAAATCCTTAGACTATTTTAAATGATAGAATGGTAAAAACGAAACTGAAAGGTAAACCTTTCTAACCTTTAATGAGGACGATAGATTCTTAAGTGTGTAAGCTCCGGTCTTCATCTTCAGTGGTCTTCGTCTCGAATACCTAAGCTATCCTAGTCTGAGTTGATGTTGTAGACTTATCAAGGATTGTGTTTTTGTCATCTAAACTTAACAACTGACTTGAGATAGTGTCATGGTCCTGATGGACCAGACAAGATTGGATTTATGGTAACCTCTCAATCCTCACGGAAAGAGCCTCTCGGTTCACGAAGAACACGATTTAAATCGATTAAACGATTCGGTTTTAGATTAAGATTCAGATTGTCTTTCAATTACAGACTTCCAAGCATAAATAGATACTACTCCTGCCCTAGCATCTAACGGCTCACAACATCTAGGAGAGTTACATCTAGACCGACCAATACTTATGTAAGTAGCCCCCGTTATTATATTATGGGCTACCACTATGCTAGCACTACAAACAGACACCGACAGGATATGGGCACCCCAAGTACATGACACTCCACCCCCCTTGAAAACATCCTTGCCCTCAAGGATGAGATCTAAGCAACCTACAGTAGCCACAAAGCCAATGAACAGTACCCTTCCGAGGCCACTAAATACTTCAAGTCCAGGCCCAACAACCGACAAGTGCATCTCCTGCCAAATGCAATGGTTGTACTTGGTCGTGATTCTCTCAGCGGAATTGGCCATTGAACACAGATGCTTTCTTGCACCATTTTGTAACAACCAAGTGACTCCCTCCTCTGCACAGACACCGACTTGGTATGATTGATACCAATTGTCATGTACCTGATGGTAGGTACTAATAAAAACATCAATCTTGTCCTCTTTAACGCTGCAACAATGAAGAACAACAATCCATTTAGGAGGATCTATAACTGCTGGGTACTCCACCCTTCCCTTGCAAACTAACATAGTGAAGGCAGTGGTTTCCTTAAGTGTTTCTCCTTGCAGCAATTTGTAGTTCTTTGCAGTAGATGTGGTGAGTTGCCATTTACAAAGTTGTTTAAGCTTGAATGCCTACCACTCTTGATCCACCCACTGTTTTATAGCCAGTACATGAACAAAAATTCCCAAGTATACAGAGATATCTCTGATTTTAACTCTAGTACCATTCCCTTTAGCCTCCAGAAACTCTTGTGCCGTAACATTTAAGCTTGCAGCCTGACCAGGGGTATATTCATGGACATAACCAAGTTGATCATCACCATTTCTGCCAGTTCACAGCTCGAGGTTCCCAGCTCCAATGTAATAGGGAAAGAATCTTCAATGGTTAGAGGAATTCTCACTATCAGCAGAAAAAAGAATTCTGCCCAGCTAGAATCCTTGGACCACCAACCCCATACAGAAAAGTAACCATGCAAAGTCAGGGTACAGCTCCAACTGCAATACTGAACTTCCAGCATAGCTCCAAGAAAATCAGAGAATTTAGTTTCCCTGTGCTGCAGAAAAGATGTGTTCAGTTCCCATGTCCGTGACATGAAGGATATTTCAGCTTCCTTCTTTGTCGCCTTTAGCCATATTAACACCTTCTTAGCAACACAAACTTGTAGTTGTTGTAAATCACTTGGCGCAGTATATAGGCGAACTGATTTAGCAGTGATATGGCGCCATACTTGAGTAAGAAAGTGCAATGCAAAAGATTCCTTAACTGACATTAATGATTCATACCCAAGCTTATGAACCAACAGAGAAACCAGGTTCCCAATGCAAACATTCCAGTAAGTCAAATACTTGTTATTAGGAACCAAAGAACAAGAATCTGACCAGTAAATAGAATCACCTACAGCCAACCCAAAATACATCTTTAATTCTTTGCCACGATCAAATAACGTATGACCAGATTGCAGTTGAATTTTCACACTGGCAGAAACTGGAAATAGAAGCATTAGGTAGACAAACTTCTTTACGAGGATCTGTAGCACATCACCTTCTCGGCTGTCAATTACAACCTTTAATTGCTCAATGCAGGGAGCTTTGATTTCATATGCTCTTGCAAAATGAGTTACCAATTTAGAATAAAAGACAAGGTCTGTCAGAGGCTTTTCGGTACACATTTCATTTCTCTTCCCACTTTCAACCTTCCATGTCAACAAGAGCCTCAAAATTCTATTTCTCTCGGTCTTGTCAACAAGCAACTGAACACCACCACCCGTACCTCCACTGATGCGAAGTTGAAGCTCATTCAAAACCAAAAACAACCACTCCAGTCCTTTAACAAATTGGTATACCCTTCCACGATCAAATATCGAACGAGTTTCAGCAAGGTAAGGATACAAACAAATAACAGCATCCGCCAAGTCCCACACTACACTAGCTCCTTGGGACTTTTTCACAAACCAATGACAACCATCACCGGTATCAACAAACACCACTATCACTGAATTCAAACACAAATAAGGTTCAGGTCCACATTTAGAATCCCACCAGAAAAATTCATTGCCACCAGCATCTATATGATTACTTAAGGTACTAGACCAAGAATCTGACCGATACCCATGTTCATAAACCATTTCATAAACTGAATTCTCACTGTTTGTAGCACTAAAAATCGAACAAGGATTAGCTACACCCAAACTGAATTTATAATCACCCACCAAATAAGACATATCTTCAATGAAAACGAATATCTTTCCACGATCAATCACTCCACCAGTAATGGTAAAATAAGGGCAAGAAGAATTTTCACTTAGAAAATGAGGTTTGTTATCATTTATACTCACAAACCCAAGAATATTCCATTGAAGCATTTTAACAAACATCTTATTATCGAAAAAAAAAATAGCACCAATTCCCCAAAATTTAACAGAAAAATTTGTAGCCATAAAATTTTGTTGGTACCCATTACTAGAAATCACCAGACGAAACAAATTTGCATAAGAAATCGATGATAGAACTTCATTTTTATCACGATCGAATAACCTTCGATTATAATCAAATAGAAGAACAAAACGATTCTTACCCATTGGTTTGTTGTTGACAATGGAAATCTCATCCAATTTCTCTTGTTCTTCATGTTTCACAACTTCTTTTGACCAAAAACCCACTTCAGTTTTTGAATCGCCTTTTTCTTCGTAGAGAAATGATGGAATAAGCAGCTCAAATTCTTCTTCTTCTTCTCCTTCTTCTTCTTCTTCAAGTAGAGACTCATCTCCATTCGATTCAGTAGAATCTTCCATACTACTTTCTTCTTCTTCAGATGGAATTGAAGAACTCTGAGAGAAATTTCTTGAATCAACAGGAGTCGGTTCCCTATTTTCCTCGAGATATTTCTTCATCACCTTTGATTGTTGAACAACCAATTGAAGTAATTCAAGACTTTCTACCGAATTTTCACCACAAAGCTTACGCTCCTTAGCTAGTATTGCCTTCATTTCTTTTGACAAGAAGTCTTTCCATCCAGATACAAGCCAGGGACTTCGACGAACTCCATCCTCCATCTTCCTTGTTACAGCAGCTAGATGACCTCCAAAAGCATAAATTCTCATGTATAGGAGTTCCAATTCAGTGAACTCTCTTTGATAAAACTCTTCGTCGTCCATATCTACGAATTCCACAGCCGGATCGACTGCTCTGGTACCAATTGTCATAGTCCTGATGGACCAGACAAGATTGGATTTATGGTAACCTCTCAATCCTCACGGAAAGAGCCTCTCGGTTCACGAAGAACACGATTTAAATCGATTAAACGATTCGGTTTTAGATTAAGATTCAGACTGTCTTTCAATTACAGACTTCCAAGCATAAATAGATACTACTCCTGCCCTAGCATCTAACGGCTCACAACAGCTAGGAGAGTTACATCTAGACCGACCAATACTTATGTAAGTAGCCCCCGTTATTATACTATGGGCTACCACTATGCTAGCACTACAAACAGACACCGACAGGATATGGGCACCCCAAGTACATGACAGATAGCAACATCAATGGGTTCAACCGAGCTATGTTGTAACAATCTCCCCCTTTGTCAATTTTAGTGACAGAACCAATCTTACATATGGATTCAAAAAGTGAAATCTTTTAGCCCTAACCATAATGTACTTGATCTTCTTGTAATCTTCAACGTCTTCAAATATGATCGAGTGTTCTAGCAAGTGAAGATTCAAGGTAGAGATAACAACTCAAAGAGTCACCACACATCTTGGTTCTAGTAAAGGACATAATAATGACCGTTTATAATTACTCCCTCTGTTCCTCTATAAAAGGCGGAAAAGCCAAAATCTCTTTTATTAAGAAATTATCTTGAATTCCTAAATATCCATCTACTTTCCTGTTTTACCCTTTGTCTCATTCTTAACACAATCTCCTATGTATAATAAATAAGGGCTTTATGTGGAAAAAAACATCTTGGAATTGCAATTCCTCCTATCTAATGGGACTACAAAAATTTAAAACTCCGCCTTTTTTAGAGAGACGGAGGGAGTATTTGAGTAGATCGGTTAACCCTTCAACTAACACAAAGATGAGGGGACCAACAGATAAGGACCACCCATATACAAGATGTCTTTTCAGTTGAACTACATAAGTCGTCACGGTTACGCTTATTTACCATGGTGTCTTACCATGAAATTAAAGTCGGCGTGGTCGTAAATTTCAATCATGCTGATGAAATACAAGTAAGTCATCATGGTTTGGCTTAATAACATGACGACTAGTTGCAAAAGTGGACAGATGGTTGATTTTTACATGGTATTGATTCCTTTTGATAAACATGACAACTCTGCATCTTCTTCAACCAATGAAAACTCGGCATAATTTTCATTGACCATGACAAGTTTTCATCAAATGTCCCATAACATGAAAAGTCGCCATGGTTGTTGAACAAACCATGACGAGTATCTCACTGTAACGACAACGTTGCGGTTACAAACCCTAAAAATTCGACCGAAAAGATAAGCATGAAGTGATTAGTTAACACCTTCTCTTTTGTACCACTGCATCTTCTCTTGATGCGGTTGTTCCTCTTCTTCTTCAACGCTTTTCTTCGATTTTGATTTACCTTTTCCTTTTCTAAAAGCCTTTGTCTACGACATCAGTTCATTGTTTTTGACGAACCATGTTTGTAGAAAAGGTTATCGGCTATTAAGTTTTTGAATCATCGATTATTGACAATGAATTGAGTTCGAAAATTGCAGAAGATTTTTCTTTTTGGGTCGCTAGTTTTTTTTTTTTTTTTGAGAGAGGTTTTGAGAGTGAAATGGTTTTGCTTGTGTTTGTAGAATAATGAAATAAGGGCTTGGGTATTAGAATAGCTAATTATGTAATACAATTATAAGTCAAGGGTAATTGGGCCGACCGACCGGAGGGTTCGAAGGGTCCGAAGAGAGGGAGGACCTTCTTATGGACACTTAGATGTAAATTGTCACCAAATTAATTGTAACTAAGGCCTCTTCCTATGGGACACAAAAAACACAAATTAAGAGTGTTTTAGGCGACTATGGACCTAGCAAACACCCCAAACGACGTTGCAAAGTTGCAAATTTGCAACGTCAGACAGAAATAGTATCGTCGATGGAGATTCCATCGACAGATACAAATTCCATCGATGTCGATGGAATTTCTGTCGACGATTGTATTTCAGTCGACAAGATTAGGGTCATTCAACGGCCTATATTTCACTCCCCAATCCTATATAAACTCAAACTTGGTCTTCACTTCAATCACTCACAACATAGTTCGATATTTCTTAAGTATTTTCTCGATTTCATCTGATAAATCTATTTTTTTTCGTAATGTCAAATCCATCATCTTCCCAAGACACTCTATCATCAGATTCACCTCCACCATCTTCTCCTCTAAACTTTATTTTACTCGGTACTCCTCCGGCATCACCTAAATTTCGAAGCATAACGGCAAAATTAGTCCATAACTACTACACTGAACCTTCATCAAAACCTCCTCCTTTATTCACTCCTCCTTTATTTAAGAGATTATATCCTACTCCTCCTAGACACTATGGTAACCCAACAGTTAAGCGATGCAAATCTTCCACAACTTCTTCCTCTTCGTCATCTAAAAAAAAAAACTGCATCGAAAAAACCAGCAAATCCTCTAGATTCATTACCAGATGCACCTAAA
>JAJJMA010134502.1:17784-35966 GCA_023529015.1 Papaver nudicaule
TTGTACAAACTATATGATTTTCTATCCGACCCCGAATGATATAAAACGAAATCGGGTTAAAGTAAATGAACCACAGTTGTGGTCTGCTGTTACTGCAGAATTCAAATTAAATAGACGTACTTCCAAAGTTACGCGTGATCTGAATACGCTGTGGTCGCGTTGGAGAAAAATACGCCAAAGAGTCCACGAATTTATGCAGATGGGGAGATCGATCAAAGCACATCATTTTCCGGGAGATACCGATGATGAAAATCATGGCAGGACTTTGAAGGAATGGCAACGATGTAAAGGAAAGAAATTCAAGTACGAACGACATTACCGTGTCCTGAAAACTTTTCTTGTTAATCGTTATGTGGGTTGATGAGAAGAGTTCGTCAAAGATAGTGCCTTATGTTCTGGCCTAACACAGTCCTTTATCTTTGGTAAAGGTCGAACTACCGCAACTACGGCCGGCTGACCTTTACCAAGATAAATGACTGTGTTAGGCCAGAACATAATAAGACTTGTTTTATTATGCATTGCACCGATGCAAAACCATCAACGTGACAATGGTAGACGATAAAACAGCAAGCATTGCAAAGTTTATCGTTTACCATTGTCATGTGATGATTTTGCTTGTGCAGGATTTGTTCGGCCGGTTCAACGACTTCAGTGCAAGGATTTCAACCCAGGATTGCTTTTTTTGCATCGCATTGCATGCCTAAACTCTTGTGCGTTTGGTACACGAACGGAGACGAAAGCATTGATAAGAGCAAGATCATCATCGGTTTCAGTAAACTGCGAACCCATATTGATTTGATTGTTTTAAAAAAAAAAATATGTTTATATAGAAAGGATTCCAACATTCATCGTATTTCTTAGATTTTTTACAGCATCATATTTCTTAGATATTTTACATCACATATTTTCACAAACAAAGGGGCTTGTTCTCTAGGTTCCATGGGAATCTAATACATAAAAATCGACTTGGCGAAGAATCTCTGCCTATCTTCAAACACTGGTTTATCTTCTTCAGGAACTTCAGTTTGTTGCTCTCTAACCATCTTTGAACCCTTATTGAATTTTTTCAACTGAAGCAACTTCCATTCGATACGTTCTTTGTATGATTGTCCTGGATTTTTACCAGTTTTAATAATTTGCAAGTTACCTTTCGGTTGCACTTTCATATTTTGTTTGCCCTTTGCTTGAACTTTCGAATTTTCCTTGCCCTTTGCTTGAACCCTTCTTTGCCTTCTAGCTGGAACCTTGACCTCGTTAATTTCCAAAACTTGAATTCTCCTCTGTTTTTTGGATTCCTCTATTTTTTTGTATCCCTCGCAGTATTTTTTTTCCAGCGGCCTCTCTTACAACTCCGGACCAGTCAAGAAATTTGGATGTTTCTCCCATTTTCAAAACAGAGTGAAAAAGAGCAGAAGAGAGTAGAAAAATTTTGGTGCGATTTTTGATTCAAGTTTTACCGCATTTTATAGCGGTAAGTAAATTTCAAAATATTACCGTTGCGTAGATGGAAATACCATCGACAACAGTTTTACCATCGACATCGATTGAATTTCCATCGTCGATGGTTTTTCCATTTGTCGATGGAATTTCCATCGACACCGATACAAAAACTATCGACACCACTGCCCCATTTTAGCTTTGCTAGTCCACCTAGGATTGCAAAGGGGCACATTTTCTAGGTTCCATTGGAACCGGCCTAACGCAATTGAAAATCAATTGCAAAATAAACTTCAATTTGGCAAATTTGAACCTCAATTGATCATTTATTTTTCAAAAAAAAATTCACAATCATGTAGTGGCATTCCACAACTATTGTTCAAGCAAAAAAAAAAAAAAAAAAAAAATTGATTGAATTTGTCTTCAATTGGAATCGATTTGAGTCGGCCCTTCACCACGATTTTGAGCGGTTATCTAGTCTAGTACTTTTCACCGTTTTAGGCACCCGCTAGATTCCTAAGCCCAAATGAAATTCAAAGCTCCCAAAAGAAAATCCAGGGGGAAAATCCTACCTGTTTTCACCCAGTGATAGAAAATCAGACTAGAAGAGTGAAATGGTTTTGTGTTTGTAGAATGTTCCAGAACAATTTTGTTTTATTTTATTTCATGTATGCAAATGCAAGTTCGAATAAAGAAGAGGCACACATGTAAAATACACCTCACAGAAGAGGTCCCATACAAAGTGCACAGCAGCAATATGGTTCAATAAACCAAATTCAAAGAGATTCGGCAACCGCAAAATGAATGAAAGCAAGAAAGAAGTAGCATCAATGCGGCATCCTCATCTAACAGTAGAACATGACCTTTTTCACGTTTTCCGTGATAGCGGGGAGTGGTCTAACAGGAACAGGATTGGCATTATTTACTGGTCTCGAGTTGCTACCTGCACCCCTACTTGTTTGGACAGCATTGCTTGTTGCCGCTCCATTTTCAGAACTCTCCTGATCCATCATATAGCAGCGTGCTCGAAAAGCAGCAAGATGTGCATAGTATGCCGGAGGTACTGCAATATATAAACATATTCAACACAATCAATCAGAGGATGTGTCATATAGAATGAATACATCAAACCTATTCTGTAACTTTTTCATAATGAAAATGGAAAAAATGAGAGAGGGGGAGCATACCAATGGATACAGAACTGGTGCACCTTGCGTATCTGCAAAGAGGGTGATATCAATACCAGTACTGCATATCTAATGTAATATAAATGAGTACAACTGAAACATTAGACAGTGCGAGAAGATTTCATACGTGTAGCAGAGATTATTGGTAAGAGTCTGAAGTTCATCAGCTGTAAACTTGTTGTCATCCCAAAGAACATGATAGTGAGCTGGTCGACTTGTTCCCTTTCACAATGTTTACATTAAGACGTTAACAAGGTGAAACTCAGTAAAGAGAAAATCCTTCAAAGTATTAAAATCAAAAGAGAAAATTAGCCTCACTGTCCCTAAAATTTCAATCTACCTTGATGCCTTTATGACTGCACAGGTAGAAATCAAATTCAGTGGGGTGGCAGATACTGGAGTCTACAACAGTTCCTGCAAGAAACGAAAAGAAAAATAGTTCATTCATGTTGAAAATTCTAGATTTATAGAGAGATTAATGCGCAATAGAGGTCGGAACATAATGAAGTACCTGGCAAAATGTTTTCGTATTTAATATTTTTATGACCTGCATTAGGTCTATTATCTGCAAACAACCTTGTGCGATGACGCTTTTGAACGATTACAAACGTCACAGGGGGTTGATAATCTTCCTGCAGAGCACTGCACGCCTGAAACAGAGTGGGAATAGTTAACAAGAAAGTGACAGAATCACCTAACCAACAAAAATTCAGAAAGAGAGCCGAAATTTAAATTTACACGATCTTTATATCATGCGGATGCTACGCAGTTCATGATATAAAACTTGATAAAATTGTCCTTCACTAACACCATCCCTGCATATTTAGACAGTATTTTTGTCATGTTAGGTAAAGTAAGTGACATGTAGAGAAAAATACGAAAACATTATACCTGTAAAATATAATCCTCTCAGGTTTCGTTCCAGTTGCTTCATAGAACGAGAGTAGGAGTTCCCTGAATCATACAAGAAAATCAACTCTAACTCAATACTTATATTTGATATTTCTGAAATTGTATTTTAGCCAAGACACAAAGCTGTCTGCTAATGAAGAGATCAAATACGGCCGTGGAAACTACATAAAGGAAAAAACTTACTTGACCATGCCACCTTTGATGACTCCACCTCCAGAATCATGGGTCTCTTTGTACATCTCTTCGATGATTTCCTGGCGAGAAGCTTGAGCACAAACCAAACCAGCATACTTTGTGACTTCTGGCCAATCTTGAGAAGCCACAACCTGAGCAGAAGTTTTTAAGAGAGAGATAGTGTGTAAGAAATGGGATGAATTTGCGTGGGCACTATTGCAAAGAGGCTGAGCGTTCATGAATCTTACAGCGGCAATAGAAGGAGCATTTGGTTCCCCAGGGCGGGGATGGGTTACATCGGCACCAAATATGATGGTTGGTCGGTCACTGACCAGAGGTATGCGCCTCGACAGCGCATCAACAAGGACTGTGTTTCTTCCACCAACTTTCACATTTATTTTAAGCGCTACATTTGCCAAATACTTCCTTTGTGGATTATAAACATGCTTCGTAAGACAGCATTGGGAAACAATTCCAAGTTCTGTTTCACAGATACGCTTCACATCACCTGCAAGTACAGGTCACGAAAAATGTACATGACAAAATATTAGAAGAAAAAAGGGGAAGAAGACAACCTACAAGGAAACTACCCATTGCTGACAAGTGATAAATTTTGAAAGTGAGCTAAGTTCCTCACCATACAGAGAACCGTTACTATCGGGCAAAATAACAATCAGCAGGTCTAATGCCTTGCCCTGTGGCTGGAGTTTGATCCTGGCAAACTTGTTGAGATCCTTTAAAGCTCTATCGGGAAAATCTGGACGGGCAGTGGCATTGTATGGTGGATCGATTGGTGCACTGTTATATATCTGGAAAAATCAAAACACGTACAATGAGAGGACGATTTACTAACAAGGAAGAAACAAAAAGAATCCTATTAACACTGGAAGACTTTTATATCATATATAGAGGAGATCTTCGAACTGTACCATCCCATGAGTGCAGCACATTTGTGCAAGCGCATCACAAAAATTAATCACTGAAGTTTCTTGCACACTGCGCGAAAAGTTTATGCATCTCCAGTTATTCACTTCTCCAGGATTCACCATTTTCTGAAATAGGGAAAAAAAACATCAAAAGAAATTTCAGGAAAGTTTATATCCCACTTCCCACATCACATGATTCAAATCACCAGCATTAGTTAGCTTTGTCAAGATCTTTCGAAAAGGTAGGCCACCATGAGACATGATTTGGACTGTACACATATTTGAGTTCAGGCTGGACTCGCAATGTTTCTTTTTTTTTTTCTTTTTATTTCTGTCTCTAGTTTCGCCACACAATCAATGAAATTCTTAAATATATGTTTAATAAAGCACATGTTGAAGAATAATTTGTCTATGAGACTATTAAAAATGGAGCGAAATCTTCTGACAACTAGCTACCTAAATATGTTAGAAGGAGAAAGTCATAAGTTATAAAACAAAACCTTATCGAGCATGTTCCACTGCCCGACTGCTGGCAAGCAATTCCTCTGCCTTCCTGTCTCGTGATATTTAAGCTGCATGAGCAACAACGGTCATATTTGAGCTCTGAAACTGTAAATACGTACATAATATTTGTGTGCAAAATTGATTTACCAAAGGTGCGGGTAGTATGCGGGCTTCAACGCAGGCAAGTTCCTTGCTGATCTCAATACCAAATTCCTTTGCATAGGGGTCTTTCTCATATTCGTTTTGACCAACCGTCTAATCAGGTTGAGAAGGGGTTAGAAAGAATGATTTCTTGCAAGCAATTGATTTTAAATCGGTATAAACAGATTTACAGGTATAACTAGTCAGTGAAGAAATACATACTTGCAAGATATCTAATTCTCGATCACGGGGACTCTGGCAAGTCACCTTCAACAGAGCAGTAATCTGCCTTTCACTCAACCTCTTAGTGTACCTCTGACCTTCCACAATGTTGCATACCTCCATGGGCATAAAATTTGGATTCTTCTGGTTCCCCACTATCAGACAAGGCCATGAGGTATGTTGGAGATTATAATTGTAAGTCTCTTGAAAATATTGAACAACAGATTTCAACGTTCCTTTGTCATCAACAGGGAAACTGTAGAAATCCAAGAGAAAAAAAAATGGTGGACTAACTGTGTCAGAGATGCCAGACATTTATAACACTCAGTGCAGATGTTAATAAGGTTAAGAACAAGGAAAATGGTATGGAAGGTCTATTTCCAAGTTCCAAGTGGAACGTATTGAATCTTACGTCAGTTCACGTGTTGCACTCGCTGTTACGCCAGATATGCAGTATTTTCTACGCGTATTCCCTCGGTGTGTGACTCGAACTTTAACACCCCTGAGAGCTTTTTTTATCTGTATATAAACCACATTGAGTCAAACATAGAACGACACCAACAATAACAACAAAAAAATGTACTGATATCATACAAGGATGAAAGATAACAAAACCCCGACAAGGAGAAAAGAAAAGGCAGACCTTCACGCGATCAGAATCTGTCAATGGTCTACCTCTAACGTCCCGATTCAAGAGACGACACACAAACTCAATGACCGGCAAGGCCTCAATGAATGCGGTGGATGACATATCTGGAACATTCATAATCTCTTACTAAAGGGAAGTTGAAGATGATGAAACCAAAATACTGAATCATTTAGAACAGTCCTTCAAAAAAAGGCAAGAAACAAATAGCCTTACCAACGTTCAATGACAAACCCATTTGAGTTGGACGGATACTTTGATAAAAACCACGCCAAATTTCCAAGCCCTCGCCAAGGGACTGCCTTCTACCGAAAGTAGGAGAGTAAAATGATCGAGCTACAGCAGGATACCTGCACCCAAGTTTTTAATTCATTTTTTAGGTCCTGGTAGAAATCGAAGCCTTTTCTTGGAAAATTAGATAAAAGAGCTTGATTCCAAAAAATGATTGTGCGCAACAATAAGAAATGCTATGAATATGACGCAGTCTTTAAGGAGAATTGTCAAAGACATGAAAAACAGTTGAATTACGAAGAACAAAGACTTGTCTAGAGCATAATGTTAAATGCTGATGCAGGGAAATAAGAGATATACTTAGCAGTGGGCTCTTGTCGAAGGACAACGTCAAGAACGGTAATAACTTCTTGAGGCATATCTGTCATTCTACCTTGCAAAAACAATTCTAAATGGTGCAGATCAGGGTGAGCCACCAATTTGATGGTAATTGTGTACTTATTCTCTGGCCTGTAACATATGACAAGAAATTGAGACATATCAGGTCTAGTGTAGTTAGTATGAGCAGAAAGAAAACATAATGTATCCTATCAATGACCTGGAGATGCCCATCCCATCATCGTCATTGGGCAAAGTAATAGAAAAATCTCTTGAAGTAAAAGGTAGTTCTCCAGCAGTGAAAAGACTCTGCCGGCCATCATAAGCTGGAAGTCGTCCTCCAAGTTGCGAGTTCTGGTATAAGTTTACCAGCTGCTTCATGAGTGCACGGTTCACACCCCAAGAACTAACCTCAGGAGTAATTGATACATCGTAGTGATAAAGTTCCTTGTGCAGTTGTAGTTTTGCAAGAAAATGGTTTGCCTTGACTAGGCACCTGACCCCAGCTGTGCCTTTGCCAGGGCAGGCAGGGAATCTCATAGAACTACTCAATGAACCCACTAATTGAACAGTTGTAATTGAAGCTCCAACTGATTGGACTGAAAGCTTCTGTAATTGTTGGGTTACAGCTGAGTGATTTAGCTCAGGTGGTGCAGCTGGAGCGGCTTGGTGCAGCGCGGGGGTAGTAACAGAATAATAAGGACCACCACTAATATTGCCACCACCTCGGTGCACAGATCCAATGTTTTGCTGGAGGACTGTCACCGGTGATTGATATCTGCCCGGTCCCCGTTCATAACCACACCCACCATTTGCTCCAAGGGGTCCTTGGTGTGATTGAAATGCCGAACCTCTTCCTCCTTGACCTCTGCCGCCTCTTCCACCCCCTTGCGATGGAGGTTGAGTGCTTTCTTGACCTCTTCCGCCTCGCCCACGCCCTTGCGATATTGGTCGAGTGCTTTCCTGACCTCTGCCGCCTCGCCCACGCCCTTGCAATATTGGTTGAGTGCTTTCCTGACCTCTGCCGCCTCGCCCACGCCCTTGAGATGGTGGAGCGTTTTCCTGCGGGAGCTTCTCAACTGGGCCAACATCACCACCAGTTTCTGTCGATTGGATGCTCTCACCACCATTAGCAGCCTGAGTTCTCCTTTTCCTCACCATGCTGTGGATTTCTCACGGGTGCGTGCCAAACTATCAAAACGAAGACTGACTCAAATCAATTAACAATCCACTGCAATAGACTACAAACCTTAGCAAAGAACAGATAGCATGAATTTATGAGTTTTAGTTGGCAATAGAATATCTAGTGATTACTAGCTTCGATGAATCGGTTGTGTAATCTCGGCACCTTAAAGTGAATTTTAACCTTCTGCAAATTTTATTTATTTAATGACTCTCCTCTCAAGGAATGGAAGCAGAGAATAAGAAAAAACCCTCGTTAAGGAATTCATTCTAACCAGTGCCACATTTCTGACATTTATAGAAAAAAATGCATAGAAAGAAATTCTGAAACAAGATAAATTACATAAATATTTTGATTCACTTAATTTTTACTGCCTCAAAGTAATTGGACAATGTTTGCAACAGATCATTTCAATGCACACGAGGAATACAGTCCATGCTAATTCATATAGTACAGGCTCCCTATAGGGGAAAAAAATGTTAAAAATGGTTAACAAACAAGAAACCCAGTGTTTATTCTAGTATACCATTGCAGAGGACAACACACAACTCTACATAATTCTTAAACTCATTGGACTACACTATGTAAATGATATCATCTACAAACACAAACATAAACACGATTTGATCTTTCCATTACATTATGATTTAACACCCCAAAAAGGTTCAAAGCCAATCACACCATATCAAGATGATCATTTGAGTATACAAGAATCATAAAAGAAGTACTGTAGTCATGTAATGTTCACTGGTTATAGCGGGTAATAGTTAGTTAGTCAGTTGGTTGGTTATAGGGCTAGTAAGTTATTTGTCCGTGGTCTATAAACCTACATTTTAACGTGGGTGAAGATAACCCACGAGTTAGGATTGGGAATAGTGCCCGCCCTTTAGACATAGTAGACAGACACTAACTAAGAATGGTGCTACTGCCTACCCCCTAGCGCTGGTGAGCTCCACTGGAGAATATTTCTAGGAGTGCAAAATGATCACTGGTACTCACCGTGGAAAAGCAAGATCAGATGTTCAAAATTAGACAAAACCCCCCATCTGCAACGGGTAAATAGTAGCATCCCAAACTGACTCAAAATCTCAAAATCATTAAGTGTTCATACATAGGAAAACTCTACTGTGAACCCATGCAGAATCTAATCAACATGATAATCATACCCAATTTTAGAAAGGGAATCTGATCAAAAAAAGAAAAAAGGAAAGAAGAAGAAGAACAAGAAGTGCACTAAAAAGTAAACCCATGCAAAATCTAAAAGAGAGGTAAATGATCTTTACCTTGTACAGATATTGCAGCTTCAAAATCCTCTTGAGTTCCTTGATCTTAATTTAAAGATTTGAAGCTGTAACCAACAAAGAAATTTGGTGATTATCAGAAAGCCAAGAAACTTTAGAAGATGATCAAAATAATCTCCTGGCACTCACAATATAAATGTATTGGAAACGACAAACCATATGGTCTTTTCTAAATAAATTTATCAGATAGTGCATGCTTAATGGTCTTCTGCCCAATCATTTCTTGTTCTTTGTTCTTACTTTACCTCTACAGATATTACCTATACCGAATTGTATATTAGTCATTCATAATTTGCAAATGACAAAGTAAGCACTATTACAGAATACAAATGGCACAGTGAGTCAGTGACTAGTACACTAGTACAAAGTAAACATTGTTGTGGTAAAAAAATTACAAGTTTGGCAGAACTTTATTCACTTTAGGTAAAAGGCCAATCAATGAATTGATTTGTGGATTGAAAAGTAAAACATTTGGGGCTATTCACTAATTTGATACAAAAAATCCTTGCGTCATTGGGATCGACGAAAAAGATTTGGGGCAGATCTTTTTCAAGCTATTGTTAATATATTATTCGGTAGCTCCATTAACCCTACTCGGCAGGTCTGTTCCAAAATTTTTTCCTCGGCCCCAATGAGACCAGGTAAAAAATTCACCGCCTCAAAACCTTTGCATTGGAATCTACGAGGCATTACTAGTACGACGGTTAGGAATCAAATAGAGAAAAAATATTGTAATCTAACTATTTTGTCTAGAAAGATTATCCAATTTTATGCTTGTAATTCTCTATTTGCTAATAAATAAAATTCCGATAAAAAAGAAGAAGAAGAAAGACTTAAAAATTCAACTTCTCTACTTGTATTAATTGATCAAACAAGAGTCAAAATAAAATAAAATCTAATATCATCATGTCGTGAAATACCAAGTATGTATAAACTATTTTGTAATATAAAATATAATTTCATTCACCTATACAAAAGAAATAAGCAGCCTAGAGAACTGTTCAAACCAATGTACAAAAATTAAGTAGCCTAAAGAACTATTCAAACCAAAATAAAATAAATTTACAGCGAAAAATAATACTCCAGCAGAAAAATTGGCTACTCATAATCATAAGAAGAAATGAGATTAATTTAATATCATCATAAGCATAATATACTCACATGATAGCAAAACTAGAACTGATTAAACACCAGTGAAGTGGGAAGAGCTCTGTGACTCAGCGTCTCTGAGAGCTGACTCATCAACCAAATCGGTATTCTTCTTCGATTGATTCTTCGCTGATTCTCCTTCTATCCTCTCTTCTAATTCATTGGGTATCTCCGGAATCAGGTTTTTTCGATATTTACATAATCAATTTTACGTTTGGTTTACATGCAACCATGAATTCAGTAGTTTTTTTTTGGTTTTAACAACATCTAAGAACAATTAGGCTTTCTTCCTATTGTCTACAGTTGCTAGTTCCACCTTCAATGTTTTTTTGAATGGTACTTGTAGCTCAATACATGCCTTAATTATGTTTCACTACTGAATTCTAGCTGTTCTGATCTTCAATTTCCATGAGCTATGTTGCCTGGAACTGTCAGTGTTCTCATACCCCGGCTACCATTCATAAACTAAACCAATTTACTAGACGTTTTAAACCTGAATTACTATTCATCTCTGAATCAATTGCAAATGAATCTCATATCCAATTTCTTAAAAATAAGTTGCAATTTGATAATTGTTTCTTTGTACCTTGTAATGGCCGTAGTGGAGGCCTGGCTCTATTCTGGAATAACCACTTGCAGGTTTCTATAGTTCTTGCTAACCAAAGTATGATTCATGCAAGAATTGTCTCCCCAAAATCTACGACACCTTGGTATTTCACAGGCATTTATGGCCCTACTAATCAAGTGGAAAGATGGGATCTCTGGAAACAATTTGGCTCTCTAATGCCGCCTCTTTCTGCACCATGGCTGATTATGAGAGACTTTAACGAAATTGTAGCGCCACAAGAGAAGAAAGGAGGGAGACCATTTGTCAATTCCCAAGCTGGACCTTTCCTAGACTTCATTGATAGATACTGCTGGTGGATTTGGGGTTCAAAGGTGCACCTTTTACTTGGACTAATCGACGGGAGGGTGAGTTTCTGATTATGGAGAGATTGGACCGCTGTCTGTGTAATCAATTGTGGTTACAGAAAAACCCTCATGTTCTAGTCACACACCTGCCACGAATTGCTTCTGATCATGCGTCACTTCTACTCGAAGAAAAGGTGATTTTGAAACCAAGAGCTAAGAGATTCCAGATTGAACAGTTGTGGTTTCTTCATCCGCATATGAAGCAAGTCGTCTCTGCAGCATGGGAACAACATCAAGTACCAGACCCGGGGCTCAATATCATTCTCAAGTCAGAATCAACTGCAACCGCACTTCAGAATTGGGACAAAGCAACTTTTGGACATATTCCTTCACTCATCCAAGCTGCGGAGAAGGAAATTACAACTGCACAACTGCATTGTTTGACGACAGTGGGAGATGACTTACATTCTTGGTTGCAGAAAGAGGAGGAATATCGTAATTCTCATGCCATGCTCACTAGCTGTTTAGCAGCATATTGGAGAGCTAGATCCAGAGTTCAGTGGTTACAAGAGGGAGATCTGAATACAACTTTTTTCCATACCAAAGCTACAATTCATCGACGGCATAATTATATTCGTATGTTGTTTTCAGACACAAGTAGTCTCATTATGGATCCAGAACAAATTGCGAACTCATTGGTGTCACATTTTCAGCGCCAATATCACCAGCCACCAGCAGACTTTCATGATCAACTTCTACACCCAGTCCGTGATAGACTTACGCAGAATCAGATACAATCACTTCTGGTTCCAGTCACAATTGAGGAGGTGAAATCAGCTACCTTTGATATTGGTTCGGATAAGGCGTCGGGCCCAGACGGATTCACAAGTAAGTTTTATAAGTTTTTTTAGGATATTACGGGAACACATATTTTTGAACTGGTGCATCACTTCTTCTCCTACAATGAGCTACACCCCTCTATCAATAAAACCAATATTATTCTTATCCTTAAAATCGATAACCCAACAACACCGGATCACTTTAGACCCATTGGACTTTGTAATGTCATTTACAAAGTTATCTCCAAGATCTTGGTGTCTCGTATTAGGCATTTGCTCCCTTTTCTCATTAGCCCATTTCAGTCAGCTTTTGTGCCTAATAGATCCATACAAGAAAACATTGCAATTGCATCAGAGCTCTTTCACCACATTCGTACTGCTAATCCAACTAAGGTGCCGAAGATAGCTCTCAAATTGGATATTAGGAAAGCCTATGATTCTCTAAACTGGAGCTTCATCAAATAGACTTTATTGGCTATGGGTTTTCCGGAACAATTTGTGGGGTACATATTAACGTGTGTCTGTTATGTTACATATTCCATCTTAGTTAATGGTACGCCACAAGGTAATATTGTGCCACAAAGAGGCCTCAGGCAGGGAGATCCTCTTTCCCCTTATATCTTCATTCTGTGTGCTGAGGTTTTATCTTCCAACCTTGCTACATTACAAGCTGCAGGTCATATTCAGGGAATCAAAGTTTCGAGAAAGGCTCCACAAATTCTACATTTGATGTATGCGGATGATCTACTTATTACTACTATGGCAGATGATCTTTCTGTCAGGCATTTAACTTCTCTCCTCAGCAACTATTCGGATTCAGCGGGTCAGAAGATCAACACGCAGAAATCTTTACAGATTCATCATCCGAAGCTAAGCCCTGATATTGTTTCTCAGCTCTCTCGTCAGCTTGGATGTCCAACTGCTTCAAATCCTCCTGTATATCTGGGCATTCAGATTCTTGGTGGTAGACAGACATCTGCAACCTTTTCCCAATTGTTCCATCGGATTGAGCGGAAAACTAAAGGATGGATGTCCAAATGTCTTAATCCGGCTGGCAGACTCACTCTTATCAACACTTCTCTTGCACCAACGGATAATCATGTCATGCAATCACAACTACTTCCAGATAAGGTACACAAGCGCATTGATAAGATTACCAGGATTTTTTTTGGGACATGATCAAAATCAGAGGAAGATGCATACTCTAGGATGGAATTCCATTACACTCCCCAAAAAGCAGGGTGGATTAGGAATTCAAAGATCGAAGGAACATAATCAAGCTCTACTCATGAAGAGAGCATGGCATCTGCATCAACATCCGGAGTCCATTTGGTCTACAATGTGCCATAACAAATATCTTCGTGACTACGACCAACTTCCTTTGCTGCCACCATCTCCAGCTAATGCTAGCCCTTTATGGAGAGGCCTGACCAAGGTAGCTATTTTTCTACGCCAACATGCTTTTTCTATCATTGGTGATGGACGGAGAACGAGTCTCACTGATAACTGGATTCCACACCAACATCGGACTCTAGCTGCCTCCAACTCTGTTTCCCCTGCGAATAATGTGGCGTCATTGATTGAGCCGGGTTCCAATACATAGAATTCTGATTTGGTACATGGCCTTCTAAATTCTACTACTGCTGATCAGGTTCTTAGCCTCCATTTACCGTCACAACCACGACAAGATTATTTTATTTGGCCATACACTGGCAGTGGCCAATATTCAGTTAAGACGGGTTATATTCAACTTGTAGAGTCTAAGTTCTCATCTGCAAGTTTCTGTCCTACACCACCTTCTACTGCACGACGAGTCTGGAAGTTGCAGTGTCCTCAAAAGATAAGGCTTTTCTTGTGTAAAGCCATAAAGGAGGGATTACCTACTTTTGATCTTCTTCACTCGCGAGGGATTACTCAATCTGGCCTTTGTTGCCATTGTGGAGTTTTCCGCGAGACTACTAACCATCTTTTTTTCTTGTGCCATTTTGCTCCACAGGCCTGGACTCTCATATGGACACACCTTATGTCCATTTATAAGCCGCCTACCCATGCATTTGTCGAGAAGCCATCCTCCTTTGCACAACTGCTGCAACTGCAAATTCCTCAGCAGTTCCTATCCCTACTTCTGTACACTGTCTGGAATATATTTGGCTTTCTCAAAATGAGACTATCTACAACCGGCAGAAGACTACACCATCTCAGTTGTACCAGCTTATCATTATCATGTGGAAGGAATTCCAGTGGGCTACTACACACATCTCTCCTTATCTCCCAGATTCCCCTCCACAGATGCGGTCGGTTACCAACAAACGACAACGAAGGAACATTTGGATTCAATGGATTCCACCGATGCATCCAACTATTAAGCTGAACACGGATGGGGCTTCCAAAGGTAATCTGGGTATTGCAGGTGCTGGAATTATTGCTCGAGACTTTAAAGGAACTTTCATTCAGGCGATGGCTTCCTCTTTGGGTTTTACTACTTCTTTGATGGCTGAGGCTTGGGCTGTTCTACTAGCGGCAAAAATGACAATACGTAATAATTGGGAGTCAATTTGGATTGAGACGGACTCCTTAGCACTCATTACAATCATTACAAATAGACCAGCTTTAGCACCTTGGTATTTTTGGGGAGTCCTACATGAGATGATGCACTTGCTCCAACAAATTCCCCACTTGTGGATCTCACATGCATACAGGGAGGCGAATAAAGCGGCGGACAAATTGTCAAATGAGGCTGTTAGGAAATAGCAGCAACAACCTCATTTTTTATCCACTATGGTGTGGGACTTCTTTACACTCTCTTTCCTGGCTGAAATTCTATTTCATGATAGAATTGGGCGTGCCCAACTTCGCTCTGTAACTGACTCTTTCTAGTTTAATGAGCATGCCTCACCTTAAAAAAAAAGTAGATGTTAACTTTTTCGATGACCATTAAGTTTTTTTCAATCTGTATCTCAGAAGATAGAAGATTTTGGAAAAATATACGTAAGAAATGAGTAAAAAATAAAATGTAAAAAAAATATCTTTTAGAATGAAGTCTCCCAAGGACCTCCTTCTTCTGTTTTCATATATACCCGCACAAAGCCAGGTAAGTTCATGCATCATGTTTTTCAAATAATTTCCTTTGTATTTTCCTAAAATGGCACATTAAATTTGAAGAAATTCATTTAAATCGGATACAACACAATTTGGCAACAAGAATTAAGAAAAACCACGCGGACGATACTTCTTCTGCTTATACTAAAAGTTCCTTACAAGGCACCGAATTAATGTGTCTTAACACGAGAAAAGAACATGCTCAGTGTATCTTCATGTTTAGAAGCACGTCTTCCCTATAAAAGTATCGTATCACGTGTTATTTTATACTCTTGTATCCTAACCCTTAATGTTTTACAAATTCAAAATTGGTGAATAAATATGTTATGAAACCTTGACAAGTAATAAAAATACGAAATTAAAATAAAATCAAAATAATTACAGTTAGCAATGTTATGTTGACAATTGTGTTAACAACAACTTCGATAGCTATAATCTTATAGACTATAAATCTAAAATAGATTTATGACACAGTGGTCTCATTGTTATACATCGGTAGGATCACTGTAAAATTTAATATCAAATTGTTGTTCTTTTATGCATTTACACGCAGATTAAAAGAAAGCATCACCAAAACATAAAATTTCATTATATGCAATGGAAAACCTCCTTTAGGAGTGATGAGGACCACACCAACACCACAAGACCTACCAAAAATTATAAAACTTATGAAGTTTGGTTTAGTGATGTTTTTGAGCTCTGTGCATGAATCACTTTGATAGATATAGTTTCGAGTCTTATCCAAACACTTAAGCAAGAGATGAACATATGTTATTCATACGATAAAAAAAACGTGGAGTTATTATCTCCCTAAAAATTTTGGAAAAAAAAGTCGACTCTTAAACTGCAACAACTATGGTACTATATATTTCTCTGCATTTAAATAATGTCGCATGCACACCAAAGATAAATCTGACGAAAATTATATTCCGCCAGATGTTGAATCTCAGATTCCGTTATGCAAAGAGTTTGGAACACAACATGTATTAGATCATCTTAAATTGGAATGGGACCCACCAATGCCTCTTCCATGTGTTTGTGTTGCTCTGCACTGATGAGGCTGTCAACCTATCAATAATATTTCTCAACTATTACACGATTCAATAATGAAGTAGTGAAGCAAGTCGAGTTCGAATCCACAGGGAGGTGTGAGTTTAAATTGTTAAGAAGAACGAATTTTGAGTTCTTATGTAGAAATTTTCAGAAAATTGTAAAGTTGTAATTCAAATTATGAGACGAGTATTGATCAAGGAATCGTTATCCACTAATGAGCATGAGTATATTCGATCTTACAAGAATAATCTTCTTCAAAGCATGTTTATTAACAACCCTAGAATAGTTATAAGTTCAACTAATCTATATTGACTCCAAAATCACTTCGTAGAATAAGTTCTCTACGAGATTCTAGCTAATTTGGCCACTTTGAACAAGTTCTCAAAGTGTAACGAAATCAACCGGTAAAATCAGTGAATCGGGTTTGTTCCTAACCACATGTTCATAAGTTCGACATGTTAACTTAGGGTTGTCTAATATATACCAAAGTCCACAATATCCCTTTGCAACGTTGATGCTTTGCTACTTGTGATAAAATCACCCCAACAATTACGGATTAGGGTTTAAGAATCTAGCGTTAGAATTGCACACAAACTATTCAATTGTACACTTAAACAATATGTAAGCAATTCATGGTCATAAGATCAATAAAAGACAAGCAATAAAACAATACTTTGAGGAAAGATCAACTTGTATAAATCTTAAAAAATCATGTCATGTAGCTTCAAATCCATCCTCAATCAATAATAAAATTAGCTACTCATGTCTTAAAAGTAAACAATAAAACTTATGTAAAATAATTGTCTCAAAAACTTAAGAAAAATAAAAGAGCAAACCACTGTGATACAACTAGTGGTTGAAGAACTGATTTCCAAGGACTCCTTAAGCTTTGTGTAGAACCAACCCCTTTCTCTGTTGTGCTTTGAAAACCCTGAGTTCCAGAAACCTCGCTGCTGCAAAAACTCCTCCAACTGATGCTATTATTCCTCCAGAAACTGATGCAAAAGATGGGTCAAAAGAAAGATTGTAAAAGATGGTCAGAGAGATAGTAAAGATATCTCCCCGAATGCTACGCCTCTCCTCCTTTTATAGCCTCTGAATCCATGCCGCCTTAAACCCACAGAGACCCAATTTCCTAAACTGTCTTAACTTCCAAAAATATCTCCAAACGACCACTATTCATCACAGATAAATCAACGGCAGAAAACTCCTTTCCTAACTATTTTTCAGGCCTTGAATCCTTGCCAAATCAGTCATTAACCGGAGCCCAAACTTTCATGTCTTGCATGTCTTCAAATCCCTGACCTAACCCATCATAGATACTTACCAGAACCATGTCTATAATATTAACAGACTTGGTGTGTACTGGTGCAAAAACTAGGTAGTCGTCTGTTGCTTCCTCTCGGCAAAACTGAACACCAACTATGAACCCTGCTACATACTTGGTGAACCTGCAGTTACAAAACAGACCACAGACTCCACCAGCAAACCCCATTCATTCAATACCAACCCTTCACTACAGGGAATTCATGTACACACAGCCACAATCCTCACCAATTTCACGCTTTAAATCCTTGAATTAACATCACCACCAGTTCACCAGGTCACTGAAACAGCATGTCAGCAGCACCTCTGTTTCCTCCCTGCATTCTTAGCCAAACCTGAACTTAGAACCTCAACCGAGCTGTACCTAAACCACACACAGAAACTGCAGCTCAGCACAGCAACAACTCCACAATTCACAGTTCAACACCAATCAACATCAGCATCATTACAACAAAACCATGATTTCCTGGCAAAAGACACAGCCATCTGCACCTAAATCTGCTCCTAGAACTAGTCCTTTCTGTTACCAATCTTCAAATCTAGCAGATACCCACTTCATTAT
>JAJJMA010134505.1:0-18145 GCA_023529015.1 Papaver nudicaule
ATCCCACCCTCTCTCACACTTACTTTTCATTGCACAGTCTCAAAAAATTAATGTAAGATTTAAATTACATTTGTACCCTCAGTTATTTATTTCTAACCAAACACATTTTATTCTGATAGGGGCAAAATTGGAAACTGAAATGTCCAGCTTCATGGCACTGTTGCTAAGGTGAGTTTGCTTTATATATTAGAATAGATAGATAGATATATATATTCTATATCTAAACACTAGGGTATGACCCGTGCCGTAACGGCACGGGTTTTTGTTTGTTGTTAGAAATATGACCTTTTCTTACTTACTGTATTTTGTTCATAGTGGGAATATGACGTCTAACATAGATGTCGGTAGATTTTATGTTCGCATTGTTCATGTATTGTTCTTATGCTGAACAAATTTGATTGCCAGTGGGTTCTATCTGTTGGAACTATAATTTCTACACTCAATGGTGTTCAATTCAAATTGAAAGTTATAACTGGTTTTGGTCTCAAGATGTGATGTTTCAATGATAATATTCAATTTTACATACGAGTTAACATTACATCGACTTAGCAGGCAAGTGAGCAACAAGTTGCGCCGCAAGCCCCTTTTGAATTGCAAATCCTAACCTCTTAAATACAAACTCTCTCGACCCTGGAGTCATGATATTGATGTGCATGACTCTCAAGATAGCCAAATGTGTTGTTATGGTTCATTGATTTTCAACCAAATGCTAAGGTTATTTGAGCTTTTACATAAGTTTGTTCATATCAAACACCGTGGACTGTGGAGAAGTTAAGTTTATGGTGGATCCAAGAAATTGATGTCAAGGTAACAAATACAAATCCACCCGGTTGACAGTTCAAGTAATAAGCACTAGTAAAGTGCACGTGCTCTGCACGTGTAATTGGAATTTGTTGCTCTCCAAAGTTTTTTAGCCTTTATTCGGCAGCAACTGTATGTTAAGAAAGGAAAACAAAACACCAGGAGGGAAATGGAAACAATTTCGACTGTACATTAAGAAGGAAAAGAAAAAACTTCACGGAAGTCTTGAACTCATCATTTTACATAAATTTGATACAGTAAGATAACTCAACCTCAACTGAATAGTGTCTAGTAGTAACATCGATGCCTGAAAGTCTGCAAAAGAGTTGATATAACACAACATTTTACATTTGAATCAAAAAGTTATCAACCAACAACCAACAACGTACAGTATCAACCAACATTTCCAATGGAAGCACCGAAAACCCACTCTTTAAGACCAAACAAAGTATACTACTAACTAATCCCGTGTACATCTCAACTCTAGTTGTTTCTTGATTGTCCCATATATTGCTGCAACAATCTGATTGCCCGAAGTAGAATAGATGTATCATTTGGTCGTATTCACATTCACAACAGACAAAACTTAATGTTATGGGACATAATAGTTTCAATCTAAAATTCCTAACAACTAACTCATTTTCCATCTAAATTAACATTCTTCCAAAATCCCTGGTCATACAATGTTATCACAATGAGTTTTCCTACTCTAAATCGATTCTACGTAAAATCAAATAATTGGAAAGGTAAATAAAATGCAGAGAATTGCACCTGAAGCTGATAGGAATAAAATGCACGGCTGCCAACTCATCGCCCATCAAATCCCATCCATAATTGCCTTAAGTAAAAGAGTGTACTGGAGAGGGTCATAATAGCCAATTGTGTCTGGGATAAGTTTCGATAATAGTCTTTCATGGTCTGACGTTTGTTAGATCTTACCCTACTACTATTATTGCTGCAACTTGGTCTGCCGTAGGAAGATTGAATTGCTGGCCTCCTAATGGTAGTTCTTTAACCACCAATGTACAATTGGGTAGGTCTCTTCTCATTGCTAAACATCTAAACTGATGAACAAAAGCGTTATATTGATCTAAAATTAACATCAGGGACGCAAACATTTGGAAAATACAAAAGGCAAAAGATTTACTTAATGCTCAGATTGCCTTTGATGCATATCTGCAACTTTGTTCCTGGCCCTGGAGTGTAAAAAGTAGAAGAAAAACCCGTTACTATACAGGTGAAAAGGCTAGGTAGTGGATTAAATCTTTACCATAAATAAATATAGAGTCTAGTCTACATTACATAACTCAATGAGAATGAGAATGAGAATGAGAAAGCTTCGGGAATAGGGATGGAAATGGTAACCCTTAGCCCCTTTATCAACAATGACTACCTAAACGCAACATTATCAAATGGATACACTGAGACGTAATTTCAGCAGTATCAAATTCCAGTTCCAGTCCATTATCAACAATTTCTCTAAGATAAATAAAACCATACATTTTTCAACCAATACACGAAATTCGCAAAACATGAAGGCAGATTTTAACAACCTGTTTTAGACCTTAAATTGCAGAGTAAATCACATCCAAAATCCATTAACTTCACATGTCTAAAGAAGAAGCCCACAAGAACACGAAGACTAACCTGACCCCTCTCACTAACACTGGATATGTCAAAATAAAATAAAAATTTGATAAACAAACTCAAATTAAGCAAAACCCATGCAAGCCCACAATATAGCATATCAGTTTCAAAGCAGATCTCATTTACACTTAGCACAAAAATACTAAAACATCTAACTCACAAAACCAGAAGTACCTTGGAAGTGGTAGCCAAGAAAAATTGAAGTTAAGGACCTCTTGAACTAACCACTCCATGGCAAAAACTTGCACCAGCTTTACACATTACTCACGACCAGAAATGTCTTTTCCCGCTCACTGCACACATTTTTATAGAGATAAACATCAGTTGCAGTCGATTATTATGGTTATAATCCGTTTAATGTGTAAGTATAAGGTGACAGAGTAATCGATTCCAAAAAGTACTATGTCAGTAGGATTATGAAGAACGGTGAACAAAAAGTACTATGTCAGTTGGATTATGAAGAAAGGTGAATAATGGTTACCAGATATAAGCTGATTTTCTTTACCACAACTTTGAAGAGGATAGCATGAACCATGAAACCCAAAGAAACAAAGTCTAGTACCTGAAAACAGAAGGGCTTTATTAGCGTATCAAGTTAGATAAAACAATTTTACATGTGACATTTTCATGTTTGTTTGACAAAAAATTCATTGTGACATTTTTACAAACAGATGTAGAGTACTGGGATATGTTTGAGTCATAACACATTTGATACTCAAATGATGGTATAGTGATACTTAATTAAATTTCCAGAGTATCTGAGGAGTCTCTAACGAACCTGGGTAGTAAGATGGGGCGACATACACAAACTTTTGGCTTGAAACAAAAAGATTGATCGGAAAGGATTCGTAGAGAAAAATGAGAAAGAAAATTGTAATTATACCGGTCATTTGCTGATGTTTAGCCCGTTTATAGCTTACTTTGACCTGCAAAGTAGAGTTTAACAACAACCCAACTCTGCTAATCAAATGGAAACTCTGAAACTTTAACCAATGTCGCCCATTCATCACACTGATGCACAGCAAAAGCATCACCTGATGGCTGTGTTTTCGGCTAAAAATCTTACCCAAAATCAGAAAGCATTTCGAATTCTTAAGATTGAAGAGGGGGGATTTAAAAACACTCCTGTTTCAAGAAAAAAAAAAGAGAGAATGTTGAGGAATTCGAGGTTGAGAGAAAAGAGATGATTTGAATTTTGAATTTGAAATGGGACTGTTAAAACTCTAGAGAGTTCGACGTTGGGAAAGTAAACTCATCTCGTTGTGACCAATTTAGCCTCAAATTATTTTTAGTTTTAGTTTCTCTATATGGCTGTTTCGGTAAAAAGGCCTTATTTGGCCTCTTTGCATTATAATACCTGGCTAAATTTGGCCCCACAGTGGAGTATTTGGCCCCATGAAATTTAAACCCATCCACTAAAGGGTGTTATGGGATGTCCGAATCCAATTGAAAATCGGCCCATAATTGTATATGTACTTGCCGATTTTCTTCTTCTTCGTTCTTCTTTTTCGTTCTTCTTACTGCTACTGCAACATTGATAACTGACCAAAAACTACAAACTCAGACATACTCGGACCCAAAACAAGCCCCTCAACTGTCATAAAATCTTCCATTGAGATTATCATCAATGGTGACACATCATGATCACCATGATCAACTTTCTGATCAGAAAGTTGTTTTCTCAATTCATAAGTACCGCGACATAGATAATTCATAACTGAATAGAATAGAGTAGATACTGAGCAAAAAGAACCAGTAACACCATCACTTTGAGATATGAAAACTCCCACCCGATTGTAGCTCACATAAAATAGCTCCTGAACTTGAAGAATCATATCATCCCCAACTTCAGCAAGCACCAAGATAGATTGAATCCTTTGTGCTTCATCATTAAAGCCCCCTGAATTCATCTCCATCTCCATCAACCGTAACTCTCCTTCTCTATGCTCCCAAATCTTCATGTAGTTCAACTAAATCAGGCACACAAAGTATTCGATGAAATGCAACAATCGGTTAAAGAAAAGTTTAATAACAGCCGATAGAAAAATTAGTAGCAACAATCGGTAGTTGATTGCCCAAAAAACAACCGATTATGCGAGTCGTTTTTCAGATATGAAAAATGCTAGCAACAATCGGTCGTTGATGGACCAATTAACGACCGATTATGCGAGTCGTTTTTCAGATATAAAAAATGACAGCAACAATCGGTCGTTTATGGACCATTTTAACGACCGATTGTTGCAGTCGTTTTCAGGAATGAAAACTTAGAAATAAAATCGTCCAATAAAAGTCATTGTATCCGCCGATTTTTTTTGGCTAAGGGGTTTGGGTTTTGATGACCCTATTTTAACTTATTCGAATTTATTTTATGGGGCCAAATACTCCAAAATGGGGCCAAATTTAGGGAGGTTATAATAATAGAGATATTAATAGTTAAACTTTAACAGGAACTTTTAAGCTAATTATTCATCTTAAAAATAAACACCTATAAGAAATGTAGTATAAAGTGTAAAGATCAAAATGACTCCAGAACATGGATAAAGGTAAAATTTTCAGAAACATACCTCATAATTTGAACAACCCATACCTTACAAATAGGTGATTAAGCTTCTTTAAAAAAAATTGATGAAAATATTAATGAAAGATGATCAAAAGATCCAAAAATACAAAATCAATGTCGTATAAAAGATTTCCAACTTTTAAGAACCCAGTCCACTGAAAAAGAGCCAAAAACGCTCAACCTATTTATATTTTCAGTTTCTCCAAGGTCGCATCGGTTCCAGATAGTTATGTTCTTCGAGCTTCATGTGATTCTTATTGCTATTCTTTAATAATGGAGTATATTATCAGAGTCGGCTTTTCTCAGCTACCACCACTAATCTAGTGTTGCCCGGCATCGTCATTGGCCTCGCTGCTCATCTTTTTGTGATTAGATTTCCCTAATAAGACTATAAAACAACATAAAATGCAATCAGTAGCATATTTGACTACCCAGATGAAAATGAAGTCAGTAATATTAAAACAACAATACCATAACCTTATTTCTTTCCTTGTTTATAAGAACAATGTGGTTTCAACAGATAACCTCCACTGTCGACGAACCATACTTTCCTAACTTATCTTAGAGCGCCTTATGTATTTGGTATTTTCTAATAAGGCTTCACAGAAAACAGATGACCACTACAAAGAGCATTTTTCAAGTACAAAAATAGTAGAACTTTATAGGAAGAACAGTCAAAACTACTTAGCACCAACCCAAACAAATAAATTATAGCCAGAAATCGGCATTTCCTTGCTTAGATAAGCTCTTGTTAGAAAAGAACGTAAAGCAAAAATACGAAAAGGGTTACTCACCATTGCCACGAAGCTTGCATACACCAGTATCAGGTTGTACCACTTCCCAGACAAGACATTTAAAAGGAAGTACAAAGCTCTTGACCACTTTGATATTTTTGTTTTGATTTTGCTTCACAATCAGATCAGTTTGGTCCACGATTTTCTCGAGAGTTTTATCATCAATATCAAACATCAATCGTCAAATCCTCAGGATCTTCATCCTCCTGAAATGTAACAAATTTGTTACCAAAACACGAAAAGAAAAGTATTATCATTAGTACGGTACCACAGTAAAAGAGTAAGTTCGTTTGACTGTGGGGTGCATACACAATAAGAACATCTAAGTAAATGAAAAGGCTACCACAACGTTCTGCTGCATCTCCACATTTTCTCTTTACTCTTCACCACATCATTCTTCTAGTCTTAGTTTCATAAGAAAATTTAATCATAAGAGCAAGAGAAAATTTAAAATCCAACTGACCAAAACAGCAACTGACTAAAACAGAATAAATAAAATTTAAGGATAGGAGCAAGAGAAAATTTAAAGTCCAACTGATTAAAACAGACAGTGAAAGCTTTAGTATGCATTCCAGAAGATGAGCACTGTTGTATCTCTTAAGCTTTCGTGAAGAAAACAAATCGGTTGTGGTTGCGTTGCCAAAAAAAGGTGGTTGAAAACATTGCAGGAATTTGTAGAACGTCAAAAACTAACTGGCACAGAAAAATAATTGTTCTGCAATGTCAAAAAGAAACCAGTACCTCTAAAAGAATTGCCCAAACCAAACATACCTGGTTCACTCTTTATGCAAAAACATACCATCAAAGTAAGAGTTTCTCGCGATCAGTTCACAAACATGTTTTATTTACAATTTAATGGAAGAAACAAACAGACAAAAAAAATCATCGCGTACATTAGCCTGTTCCAAAACCAATTAATATTCAACGCCTATAACAAATACATAAATTAAAGAATTAATCAACAAAAATAGTAGTATTTCAATAAAAAAACATAGCACCCAGTCTTTATCAAAATTGGTCAACTTTAACACAAATGTTACCTAAAGTTAAAGTGAACAATTCTAGGTCTGAGAAAGGAAATAGGTGAAAGAAGCAACACAAAATACAGTGATGTTAAGGAACAAACTAAACATGGAAACTTTACTGAGAGAAGAAAATTAATGAGGATTATAATTCCTAAGAAAAAACAAAGCAATCAAAATTTAATTACGGTCATCGAGCTAAACGCAGTAACAAACTCAAGGAGGTAGCTCTCAGAGCTCAAACCTTTGATCACTGCAGATTTCATACCTGCAAATCCAGACCCTTTAACAACGCACACATTGTTATTTCCCGTTTAGCTTCAAATACGGATACGTATACCTCGTGTACCAAAGAGCTCTTTATGTTCCCTGCAATATGTGGACAATATGATTGTGAACGAAGTTAATGTCCTGGTTGTACCTTTGACTTGTCTAGCTTAAAGGCCATATTGTCGAATCTATAGACAGATAAGGACATTCTGACGACGGACTAAAGATGGATTTAAATAAGGAATGTGAATTAGTTTAGTAAAACATAAATCCGGGAAAAACGGCTAAATAAAGATCAAAATAATGCAAGGAGGAAAATTCGAGAGAATACTGAAATTCAAAGCGGAGTAACTAAAGTACTTGAATTTCTTTTCTGGAGGATACAGATCCTTATTATGCTAGTAGAAAAGACTTTTTTTGGTTAAACTAACATCAAGAGTTCTTTGACTGATGCAACCAACAAAACATTAACCTTTAAATATCTACACAGACTTTGATGATTTGCTCCATCGAGGTATGCTGGAAGCCTAGCCATGTATTCACGGTGAAGAAATGAGGTAGGCCAACATCTTCATCATGAACATGACCTATATATATAATCAGTTACACGCTCTAGCTAAAGCACCCTTGTAAAAAAATAAATTATATAAAAAAAAAACCACTATTAAATTAACAAAATGCAAATTACACACAAACTTCAGTACAAAACCAAATGAAACCATAATTTGATTATCAAAAGTACCAAAAAATAAATAAAAAGAAAAGAAATAATTACCTGAATTTAATCATCATTGTCGATGGTTTTGTGTTGCGGACCACATTTAGGGTCTTCACAAAGATCTCCATGTTGATTCGTTTACTAAAGAATAAGAAGAAGAAAATCGTGTTCATTGCAATGCTTTGCGGTGACAAATGATATAAAAAAAACGTAAAATGATTTAAAAAAAAAACATAAAAAAAGATGAAGTAAACCTGTGACAAAATGATAAAAATAAGACTAAGATGCAAATTATACTGCAATGCTTTGCGGTGATGATTCATTTTATACTGTTAGCTTACTAAAAAGTTTGAAATTGACAGGGGTTAAAAAATGCAACATAAACCACTTCCATATGAAACAGTGTTGAATCACACAATCAAAAGTAAACAGGGTTCAATCGAAATGTTAAAGGTCCAGCATGAACATTAGGTTTAGAAATCAACAGAGAATATGCCAATCATGCAAATGCGAAATTATGTAAAAAAAAAAAGCGAAAGACGGAATATGGAGAGAGAAGAAACTTACATGCTGAAGGATTGGATTTGACCTCGATTCGACCAACATTTATCAATTTATACAGAAAACTGAATTTAAAGCATGGGTGCCAGTTTTACGGCATTTCATTGTGATTTCCTCTTCTTCGGTGCTACCGGAGTATGTCTTATGCACACAGATAAACAATCAAGCGTAAAAAAATCTGCGAAGACACAACAAAATGAAGAAATTCAAGTACAACTCATCATAGAAAACTGTCCAAATTAAGCCGTCGTCGTGACCTTAAAAGTTATGAAGGAAAGATGTGTTACATGAGAAAGAAATATACCTTCATAATCTTCAACAACAAGAGCCTCCAAAAGTAGAAGAGGCATTTCAAGATCAATAAATCTGCAAAGTTTTGACCACCAAAATGAAAATGTACACCGTATGGATAAGAGTGAACAAAGAAAAAGACATTACTCAAAATTGTATAGAATGATATACACTTATTTGAACGATAGAAACTAAGAAGAACAATACAAAATTGATTGTATTTGGAGGAAACCTTTATAGTGTCATAAAAATCTAGAGAAGTTAGAATCTCAAAAAGCTTCCCCCGTTTGAAGTAACAAATTTAGTGGTTGAGCAAACAAATCGTAAACAAAATTCTAGACAAAGAAGAGGAATAAACATAAACAAAATGAGCAAGCTAGTAAACGGGTTGCCCAAGAAGCCGTTGATTCACAATATGAAACCTATAATCCTTTTTATTTTCCGGTTTAATGAGTAAAAACATACCAGATCATAAAATATGAAGATACTTCTGAAAATATAATATTAAAAGACATCATTTTATTCAACTGTGTCAGAATGCATACTTGATGCAAAAAAAAGCGACGTTTCTGGTGATATTTAAGAGAAGTAAATAAATGGTGCAACCCAATTTGAACAGGGTGGAGGAATAACTCACGCTTCCATCGCGCTTCACAATATCCAAGCTGGTGATATCATTGTCCCATGAAATCCACTTCTCCCAACTCAAGTCTGCCATGGCTGCCTTTTACCAATTTCGGGAAGCTGATCGAAGGTCTAGAAGGTGGTGCCTGGAACTGGAAGCCTTTTGGAGGGATTGCAACAAATCTGGAAACACATTTTGAAGTACTTTCATAAGAATAAAAAAAGGGATAAGTACCACAATGTATGTTTGACAGGGCAAAAAAAAAACTCGAGACCATGATTAACAGAATCCATAGAAACCCCTAGACCTATGATAACAACTGTCAACCGAGATAACACCAAGAACAGATGTATAAACAATCTAGGCATTGGTTGTTTCAGAGAGACGGACATTGTACCAACGATTTGGCCGCTTCCGAGGGTTTTGTTCTTGGTGAACCAAGATTATGATAGTGAAAGAGAAGCTTGATTCCCCACAATAATGCAAGATCACATTTAGACCAGACCTCAGAACATGTAAAAAATCCTTCATACGCCAATTCCATTAAACCAAATCTACCAACAAAAAGCCA
The DNA here is from genome assembly GCA_023529015.1 of Papaver nudicaule. Taxonomy (NCBI): domain Eukaryota; kingdom Viridiplantae; phylum Streptophyta; class Magnoliopsida; order Ranunculales; family Papaveraceae; genus Papaver; species Papaver nudicaule. The sequence goes on from JAJJMA010134505.1 coordinate 9,861, forward strand.
CACCAAAAATTTAATTTCTAATTCTTACTGACCTAGAATGGGGAAAATTTAGAGATTGTTACAGTTTTGTTTCATTCAATGAACCAACGTGCACAATGGAATCTAGAACTCTAGGGTCATGTAGGAAATACGTTAATTCGAAAACGGCTCAAGGTAAAAGTATTACAAAAATGAGACCAAGAACAGCAGCACCAACACATTGATATATGTATTATTATTTTATAAATTACCCATAAATTCCAACATCAAAATTCACATAATGAGATCAATGAATAATCCAGATCAAACAAACCTAAGAGAATCGTCATGTACAAACATAAACAAACGAATTACCTAATTCTACACTCCACAAAACAAACCAAGCCGAAAAGAACAATTATTTAAAATTACAGATTGTACTGTTTGCAAGAGCATTTGTTATTAGAACTCTTAAATAGCATAGTATTTATAAGAAAGGAAAACTGATTTTACCTGGTATGCCTCTCCATCAGAGACCACAAAAATCAATAGCAAATCCAGATCGTTACACTGAAACCTCTATGCTGCACTTTCGATCCTCTCTAGTACATCCATATCGTGCACATCCATTTTATAGGTTACGATACAAAAAAATGGTAAATCTCCGAGACAGAAGTTCAAGCATGGCTGCAATACGCTTGAGGTACAATCAAACATAGCCACATGCCTGAGGTACAATCAAACATAGCCTTCGGAGATGATTGAAATTCATTAGATTACTGAATTTTGAAGGCCCAACGACCAATACAAAGGAAATACTAACTAAAACCATTAAAATGAAAAAGAACGCAACAATCTCAACGAATCCAATCTATGACAAACTATCTGATCCCCTAGAAAGGTTTCATTGAGAAGAACGGTAACTCCATAACAGCTTGTTCATTGAAAACATGGAATAAAACGATCATATCGTGCACTTCCAAGATCTACAGTTGTGGGAAAGAGGCGAGTGAAACAAACTAACTGGAAAAATTTTGTTTTGTAATTCGCAGCAAGCGGTAGTACATGCTAAGGATGATGATAAAGAAGGTGATGCAAAAATGAGAGATAATTTCACAATAAAAACTGGTTTCTAATTTCTTTCATAGATCCTAAGTAAATTAAAAAGAAATCATTTCTTACCACTTTCAATCTCTTAGAATCACAAAGTTTGATCTAAGATTGTAAAAGGAATTAAGACTTCTTGCTCAAACAATTTAAAACCAAGCTCGACTTCGAGTTCGAACAACACACTTGAAAGCATTTGTCAACAACCAATTAGTTTGTACGTATTTCCAATCCATGCATTAAGATTCAATATTTAGGGGAGTCATATTGTTCATACCCCTGCCACATGATGGTTTTCTGGGAGAATATAAACAAAAACATAACATGCTTAATGATTGCTAAAAGTAAATCCAAGGATTTACATGTTTAAAAAGAAAATCAAATATTTAAACAGACAAAAAGAGATTAGGGGAGAGTACCTGAAATACCTTCAATTGCGTGCTGCGGAAATGGAGAAGCCCTAATCACCGAAAGAAGAATCAAATCAAACTTTTGAGAAGCATTATTTAAAATCAAAAATAGATAATTGTGTTTTTAGGGGCAATAACTAAATTGATTTGGATTTAGCGAATACTGAAATTAAACTCTTCATGGGATTAAACTGGGAGAAAGAAGTACGAACATAAGTTTAGAGGACATACCTGGGATTATACTGGATCGATTGGTTGAATTCTTCATGCGTCTGGGTTTATAAGCTTCCGATGGATTTATTGTAAAGAATAAGAAACGTTTTGAGTGGATTTAAGCCAGTGCTTTAATTCCATTAAATGGCAGAAGAAAATCGACTAAATAAACGAAGAAGAAATCAGATATTTTTGTAACGTCTGACCATTGATTATCCGGTTTCAATTTAAAAAAATAATGACGGCGTTTAAATGTCTTCAGTTACAGCTTGAATTGCCGGAGCTGAAGAAGGTAAAGTAAATTCTTGCCTAAAGAAAGGTGAGCTTCTCAGATCTCCTCCATTATGTGAGCAGTTACAACCGTCCATCACATATAACAGCCCAATCAGAACCGTTGGATGGGGAAAACACCACTGTCTTATGTAAAAACACCACTGTCTTATGTAAGATAGATATTTATGAACAAAATTACCCTTGAAATCCTAAAAAGGAATGATTTTCACACCAAAATTAAAACAAATCAGGCAATACAAATATAACAGACAAGCTTGAATTCCATAAAAACTCTACAGATACAGAGTAATCCCAGAGATACACAGATTCTATCATACTAAATTCATCCAATACTCGATCAACCTTAGAATTGAACAGAAAACAAACACATATTCATTCAAATAAAATCACAACAAAAGAATTACAAAAAAAAGAGATTCATACCATGATCAATTGAGATCCAACATAATGAAATCCAAACTCAATTAATTAATCTAATAAAAATAGAGTAAATATATTATTAGTGTGTTTGAGTTATCAAAAATAAATAAATAAAAATAAACAAATAAATAAAAATTATACCTTAAAAACAGCTAAAGATCAAAACTGAAACAATGCGTGTTATTATTGTGTTTTACTTCAATCTCCCTTTTGTTCCTGTTTGTCTCCGTCTCCAGAGAACAGATTTTTTTTCCTGTTTACTTTTTAGTCCTTTGAATATTTCTAATATTATAAAACGGGGTCAATGCATTACATATGGTATGTTTTGATGTGCGATAGTCATGATCAAGGATACCTTGTGAAACACGGATTCTAATATTCTTGGAAACTTACAGAAAATTTTAGTGTTTCATGAAGATGCAAGTCCTTCTAACTCTCCTGATTTCAAGGTCGTTTTGGGGAAAGGTAATCGAAAACATGAAGCCCACGGGATTGTGATATGCCTTATTTAACATCCAAACAAACAACCCTGTCAAGGTCAAACACTATTCGGAAGTTAATTTTTACGGGAGTCTTCAGACTATAGACTATAGTCTATGGTCGCAGACTCCCAGTTTATTTGTCAATGGTCATGCATCTGTCATTGGGTTTTAGTCTCTACTGGGCTTAGAAATGTAAGCTAATACCTTGCTAGGGGGCATCCGATTTTTAATATAAATAAAAAAATCTCTCTAAGTTCGGGCGTTATGCAGCGCACATTACAAAATAAATCTGGATAGGAGCAAGGCAAAGAGAATGCACGGCCTCGGGACCGACCTTGCCTTACAGTTCGTTTTTTTTTTGTTTTTTTTTGTTTGTATGTAAACCTTATAGGATTGTATTTTTATTTTCCTTATATTAATCATTTTTATAAATAAGGAAGAGGTGATGGGCAACTATGAATATTGATCGTATTTCCCAGATTATTTGTGAATATGCATCTGTTGTATTTGTACTTTACTTTTTAGTATATTTTTGGTAAGTAAAGCTTATACAATGGTATTTTGATTTTCCTTACAGTTGGCAACCATCTGACTTTTTTTCTGCAAGTAAAACTAAGGCGCAACGTTCGGATGACCGAACCGGCCAGTCGGACAGGTAAACCGATGAACTAGTCATTTTTCTGGGTAGGTTCATCACGACCTAGTAACTTTGTCAAAAAACGTTATTTTTTGTGCATACTGGGTGACTCGGTTGATCCGATGGATAACAATGCACGGTTTAAACTGGTTTCCAAATTACCCTGTTTAGACAAGTGTAGCTGCTAGAAATTTGTTAGGATCGTACTATTTCTATTCATGTGTATTAACAGTATCAAAGGACACTCTCCAACGGAAGCCTAAAGGGGGTCTATGCGCTAAGGCAAGAACACCAACAAAAGTCCGACCTCTCTCTTATGGGAAGAGAGCCCCTATTTATAGATATCATCGAGGAAAAACCCTCAATGTCCAGTACTACTATGCTAGATAATGATACAGTTGATTGTCGGTTACATACAGAAGTCCCTCCGGTGAGCGGAGAGCGCAAAACCAATTGTCATGCGGTTACATAGTTCCTATCTTAGTGGCTCCTGTGATAATGTCTAGCCTTAGGTGTGCCTGCAGTAGTGGAGCGATCTTTAAGGAGGCATATGGAATATGGCATCCACATTTCGCCCTTTCATAGGAGATGTTTTCTTTAACTTGCACTTTAAAAAAAATACTTTTATGTGATTGCTGATTGTTTTGATGTGCGCTGTGTGATTCGTTCCTTGGTCGGTTTTGATGCGGATGTTGGTGCGAATGTTAGTACGGATGCCTTCTTTGTTGTTGGCGGATCTTCCTTTCTTGTTGTCGGAGGCGATATGCTGGTGTAGTTGTTGCTAGAGATACATTATGTCGTTTCGCTTGCCGAGGGTGAAATTGGATTTTCACTTAGTTTTGGTAGTTACAAATTGTTGATGATGAAGCAGTTAATCATCATCTCTTCCCAGGAAAACTTTTTCCTCATTTTGAAAAGAAATTCTTCTGTTCTTCTGTCTTCTGAAAATGGCCGGTGATAATCTACTGACGCTGCCAGAGATTCTTCTGATGATTCTTATTGCAAAAAGAATCTTCCCCCAAAAAGAAGGAGTGCTGATGTTGTTGTTGATTATGTTCATCAATATACTAAAACAGAGATGCCTTTTTGGCTTTTTTAATCCACCGTCCATTGTCAGAAGGACAAATGAGTTTGTCTCTTGGGATAAATCTGGGTGTTCCTTTTGTATGTCTCTCCGAAATAGACAGATGTTACGAAACAAAGAAAACTTCAAAACGTGGCAGGATGTTATAAATTTAATTTAACATTTTGCATAGGTGTCCCACGTCAGTGACTAGCCCGGTCAGTTTGTTTTGTATTTCCAAAACTGCCGAGCAGTTATCTTTTGCCTGGAAGTCCTTGATAACTAACTCAGGTCAAACAAAATAATCTGATAGAGTAACTGAAAAAGCAGGGGTACCGAAATACAACCAACTTTTCGTTTGGGCTCGTGAGTCTTATGGTCAGATCTGGATGATCTCAAAAATCAATATCCAAATCTGTAAGATGAAACTAGTTTATTCAAATAAGTCTAAAACTAAATGTTGATTAATCAGAACTAATAATTTCTAAACATAATTGGTTTAGTCTACAAAATTTACTTCATATTACAAACACGAAATCATCAGGACAGATCAATCAAACAATGATGAAGTGTTTTACTTATTGATACCTTTTAGTTATTAAGATTTATCTCACATCCCACCCAAGTACAAAACTATTCTAATTCACTAGCTAGCATGATTATCTATCTCACACTTCCCATGTAAGATCTAATAGTGAGCTCTGATACCAAGTTGTAACGCCCCAAAAATCGACCTCTATCTAATTATTATGTAAAAGAAAAAAAACCCTCTCAAGTGATATAATAAAAGTAATGTGTTGTTGTTACAATAACAAAGATGTAAAATATAACACAAACATCGTAACTCGCTAAGTCTTTAGATTACGAATCGTAAATCTTCACGTGCACCATCGCTTCTGATAACTGAAACTGAAGTGGAAACGAGTGAGCACATCATCCCGAAGGGTGCTCAGTGGAAACAAATACAGCATTCAAGTAATCACTAACATGCTTTACAGTTCTACTAAAGAAAGTAGTAAACACCTTTTACACTAAACACTCAGCATGTCATCGAGATATAACATGTTAAGTAAGCATTATTCTAACCCGTCCCCGCATAACAATCTCATAAAGTGCCCACACAAATTATGAAATCAGGATTTCTCCCGAGTAAACGTTAGCATAACCAGTCAGACCGCAATGATATTCCCAAAAGAATGATTCAACCATTCTACCCAGTCAGGTAGAATGATATTTCCAAACGAATGGTTCAACCATTACCAATAAGACCATAACAAACAAGCACAATATGCGTACGAGTGATTTCCCCAAATAGAATATGATATAATAGTATTGAACCGGGGGGTCTGCCGGCCTACTAGATAAAATAGTATATAAAATATGTAGTATTGAAACGGGGGGATGCCGTCCTACTCAATAATAACGAACCAGGGGGTCTGCCGGCCTACTAGATAATATTCAACCGGGGGTCTGCCGGCCTACTTGACTTAGCAAGAAGCCGTGTAAAAACACAAACACTCCTCGCGGGGAAACCAGGCTACACATATCAGGCGCATACCCATCCAATACACAGAAACATGCTTACAGATAATTAAACATTAAACTAATCAATGATTACAAGGAGGTTATAAAAGTTCCCACCTGGATTGGTGACAATCCATGCCTACCTTGAAGTCCTCCATCCACCGGTTCATCTTTCGCACTTAAGTTTACAAGTCACATCACCAATATCATCATCAAGAACATCATGCTACTCCATCACACCGTTACTAACTTTTATCTTCTACTACATTTTATATATGAATTCCTCTCTTCCTACAATCTTTATATCAACTCTTCCTTTGATCATAAATCATCACTAATACACAACCAATTACTAACCTTCCTACTGACATCACTCTCTACTAGACTTTTATTTTTCTTCTCAACTAAACTAACCAACTATAAAAGACTCCCCTTATTACTACTATAAACTCTTCTAACTTTTATTACTACGGTTATCTTCTTTCTCTCTTATTCTCACAAAACACACACGCACCAACTATGTTCTCAATCATGACTCCACCGAGCTACTTGAGGTAAAGAGAAGATGAGCATGACTTAATTTAGTTAACTATCTAATTTTATTCTTACACTTCTTTTACACCCCCTATTACCATATTAATTACACCTTTATTACACCTAGTAGTATAATTTATTTACACCCCATTTACACCAATCACTATTTTACTATTACCACCTCTGACAAATTACTAAGGGGTAACCTATCAACTCAATTTTCCGGGTATCGTATCTTCCTCGTTCGATATCCGATTGACGCAATCCACTAGTCGGTTTGCATAACTTTTCGAGATCTATCTTGTGTTACTATTATTTGTCCCAAATTATGATTTCATAAATTAATATTTTGATATTAAACTCAATTAATTAAGTCAATACGCGGCATAATTGTCATTTGGCCAGTCAATAACCATTGACCTGCTTAAGGGTCATTACATACACAAAGTGACTTCCTTCGGATTTCTACAGGTCATACGGAAATCTACTTACAATCGGGGGCTGACAAGTAAACCGAGTAAACTATGCCCAACTTGTCTCTACCTCAGTTGTACACGAAGAATCACTTAAGAAACTTATACAACTGGAGCTAACTAGGTCTTACAACACTGAGTGCAGCCGGGCGTTGCTTCCTTTCAACCCTGTGTGTAACGTATCAGTTCTTGAATGGCCTTATATCAGAAGAGAATGACCGTAGAATAGACAAGAACGTGATCAGGTTACCAAGGTTACAGGTTACTCCGATTTCAACCACTAAGGTCTCAATCTCATACCTGTGCTTCCCAACTCTCAAGAGAAGTCTTTATAGTCGTTAGGTAATTCCCACAGAGGAACTGCTACCTTGTAGAGGATGACTATACCACAACAATCATTCACCGAAGTGAGAAGAGTATACGGTCAATTCCACAGAGAAATCTCACGTATGCTTGATGCTTGCGGTTTTTCGTCCCTTAACCCTCTATTTATAGCACTCAATAAGATAGGTTGCTTTGGAATAAAGCAACTAGTTTCTTGTTCCACAAGTTTAGGAAACCTAACTTGCAAACCAAGTAAACAGAGATTTATCTCAATTGGAATTCTTTTAGCATTTATCTACCAAGTGTTTTGTTAGCTCAAAAACACTTCAAGATAGAATTCCAACAAACCAGAGATAATCATTATCTTATTGACTCATTGAGATTCTTTAGATGGACCACAAAAGATATTTCGTGATAAACAAGTCCAACTAAGAGATAAAGGAGTCAGAGTTTAACACGTGTGAAAATTCAAGAGAATATTCACCTTGGACGGTTCGGGAACCGCCCTTCTGAATTCCGGCCAGATACATCGAATTTGTGGCTCACGTACATGTACCTGTAAAAATTGATGTGAAAAAGGAGGGGTACCGAAATACTACCAACTTTTCATTTTGGCTCGTGAGTCTTATGGTTTAAGTCTGGACGATCTCAAAAATCAATATCCAAACTTATAACTGGAGTTGTTAAACCTCGACAAAGAGTACTTTGGAGTCAACTCTACAGTTAGGCAATAACGTACTACTTGGTGCTTTAATTATACAATCAGAGATATAATGCGGAAAGTAAAAGCACACAAGACACCAGAGATTTTTTTAACGAGGAAACTGCCTTGCAGAAAAACCTCGG
>JAJJMA010134518.1:0-14953 GCA_023529015.1 Papaver nudicaule
GCGAAAGCCACTGCGTTACCGACCAAATAAGACTAACTGGGCAAACCAAAACACTTCTAATAGGATCTCCGACGGGCACAAGTAACATTGCGGGGGTGCGCTAATCGGGAGTCTTGTACGATAGTCAGCAGGACAAGCACTGGACTTCAATTGGTAGTAGGTAAAGTTATTGATAATAGTACAGAGGCATAAATACTTTGTGCAAGAGGGGAAAAACAGGATAAAGTTTTTTTCCGTTACATAGAAAAAAAAAAACAGTACAAACTACATAGTTCATACCAAAAAACAACTTAAAACAACAAAAGCATAGAGAATAACAGAAAAGATGACAATAAGATGGATAACCTACAGGGTATCCTGGGAATCGGCGATTTCCCAATGGCTTAAACCCTTAAAAACTAGTCTTCTTCAGATGCTGATCCCTCGCCGTCATCGCTATCCTCATCATTATCGCTCTCGCTCTCGCAATCTTGTTCCTTCCCTTTGGCGACAGACGTGGTTGGGAGAGCATATTCCGCCGGGATGTCGAGATTGCGCTTGGGAAACTCCTCATTCACATAGTCTTGCACAACAAAAAATGCTAGATTGAGAAATTCTTTGTTATGATGAGCCTCTTGATCCCTAATCTCTTTCAGAGTATCGTTCAACTCATTCTGAAGATTGTCGCGAATCTGGCCAACATACTCAACCTTGCCATCTAAAGATTTGATCCTTTCCTCACATTTCTGATGCTCTTGTAGCTTGGAGTTCAACTCGGCAATCATATCAGGACACTCGTGGTGATCTTCTAAGGCTTTATTCAATCTTTCTTCACAGCCATTGTGAAATGTAAGTGTCTGCCAGATCAGAAATCTTGTCAGTGCATAGCTTATGATCCTCAACCACATGCTTTCGCCTTTCCAGCTCGCCTTCCAGATGCTTGATTTCCTCTGTAAGTAAGAAAGTAATACATAATCAGAACTGAGGCAAAAGGAAACTGTAATAAGAGGCACCCTAGAAATCTACCTTCTAACTCGCCCACATGCCTACAAGCACCCGCTTGGGCTTCCCTAAGAAGATTTAGGTTGTGCTCGAACTTTGGGTTGGCGCATGGACCCAAGATACTCACTAGTTGTTGTTGTTGGGATATTACTTGATCATTGAGCTGTCTGGCTCTGTCGCCATGAATTTTGGCAAAGTCTTTCCAGCTTTGAATTTCTAATTGAGCAATATCTCTTTCAGTAGTTGCATGATTCAGTTGTGAGGCAAGTACGGCTCTTTCCTTTTCCGTCTGCCACAGGGAACTCGCACGGGTATGATCTACAATAGCAATTTCCTTTCGCTTACGAGTGATTTCAGCTAAGCGAAGAGCGTTATCACGTTCGCTTTCGACCCACCTCAGGTTTGTTTGAGCAGCTTTGAGAAGATGGTCAAGGTTTCATTAATTTCAGTAACATGATTTAACTCTCGGCGATACCACTTGACATCCTTGGCCAAACCAAACAGCAAGTCACACTGCCTAGCGTTAGCATTAGCCAAGTTGTCTATTTCGATTTCGATTCGCTTCAGCCGGCTGTCAGGATGCTGTCGGCGACCTTGGAAGGGAAGATGTATAAGGGTCTCGGCGAAAGTTAAAAGCAAAGGAAAGTGCAATAGCCTAAAAATAGTAAAAGGACATGATAATCTTACCTTTAAGCTCATCTCGCTCGTTGGCACCCTTTTGTTGCGCCTCGCGAAGTCTTTAACTGTAGCTTTCTCGCTTTCAAGTTGGTGGATAAGATCATAGTTCTCCCCACTTAGCACGCCAATTCTATCACTTTGAGCCTCAAAGGTGTGTATCTGTGTAAAATCCCAAAAGGTAGATTTTGCACAGTACACCCAAATAATCATACAACAACATACACAAAATCATGCACACTCAAGATAGTAGTGAGTTTAAGGGTTAAAGATACTTGACATCGATATTACTCGGTTCATCCTCCTTAATGAGGACTACATCCAAGGGTTTCCACTAGATTAAGTATTGTTATAACTCTCACCTTGCTAATCTTCTAAATCTGAACTCTCAATCAGAACCCTAATCTCGGCACTGGGCTAAGGAGAGCAAGTAGATTACTTTTCCTCTCTCTAGACCAAATCAAGCAATGTCCAACCCTTTTCTCAAAGGTTTCTCTCGCTATTTATAGAGGTTTACAAAGTGAAAAACAACTAATATAAACAATGACCCTCTGACACCAATTTGTCCATACTCGCCGACAGACTATGTCACCGAGGTAGTCTTTCTTCTATCAAGTCTTGGCGGCCAAGTCTTCGTGTGGATAAGGATTGCTGACGAGGTTCCCACTGAGTCATGTCCCTTCTGACAAGTAATAAATGCTCAACCACTTCTCAACTACCACCGCTGTGGTATCTGCTATTCGCTAACGTCGCTTTGCTCATCAGCTCCTTCTATATGATTCGCTGATACTTCCTTTACCTTTTTCCCGCCGGTCCTCTAGTTAACTGTCTCGCCAAAGGCTTCCGCTAATGATTCCATGTTTCTCACAAGTAATCTCTTTTGTACACCTTCCCCTTAGGATGCTATATGCTGGCGAAGGCGTTTTCTACCCTTACATTTTGCCTCTTTCATCATCAAGATCTTTGATCGCCGAGGGTGAAATTTCTCAGTCGCTGAAAATGCCGCGTCCACGTTCTCCACTACTGTTCCAGCGTGCCACGCGTCCGACATGCGCTAGTATTAATTTATGACCTGTAACCGCTGACACCGGTTCGCCTTCTCTTTTCTGACCTATAAATACAAGTTTTTCTCTTTCTTTTTCCTTTACCTTCTTCTCAGTTTCGAATTCTTCAGAGCTCTCCTCTTTCACAATCCCTAAACCACCATTGATGCTGCTGCTGCTGCTTCACTTGATTCAAGCTTTCTCAAGCTTTCAAACTTCACATATCATCCTTATCCCTACTTCGATCTTTTTTTTATCAACCTTTCCAACACTGAATCTGTGTTTTAATCTCCTTTCACGCATTTCCGTCTCTTACCAGTTCATCTTCTCCGGCTACTTTGTTATTCCGGTTAACCGTTATCTCTCCTGTTGTAACCGCCTCCGACATCATGACTTCTGCTACTCAAGGTTCCTCTCGCCGAACAAAACCTACTCCCAGATAGTTGATTCGCTAATTGACGAGACTGGATCTCCATCTTCTCCTGCTGCTACTAAGGCCGCTCCACGACCATCTTGGAAACAATGGTATGAGTATTGTGCTTACGACAAGATCTTCATTCAACCTCTAACTTTGACTAAGTTTAAGAGCGTGAAGAAAGCTTCTACTCCCACTAATCTTGAAGACCTTCGCTCACATAACCAACACGCCGAGAAAGCAGTGACCGCTTATGGTACTCTCAAGGCTGGTCCGCAACTTCCACTGTATGATCCCACCGATACGTTTGTATGTGACCTTCTTGTGGCGATAAAGAAGAGTCCTTTCCAGCTGACAGCGAATGCCATACACATTTTGATGGAATTGAAACTTCGCCGGAGCAATAAGACTAATTACCCGGAAATATTCGAGGAGGGACTGTTTCCACCTGAAGCGTATACAGTTGAAAATTTCTTGAAGCAGTATGACGTTCTCCCCTCGGCCATTAGGGGTGAGCCTTGGGCTTATCACTTCGTTTCCAAGCGTACTTTGGAAGATAAGGAGGTCATGCTTGGCGTTGTTGACAAGAAAGAAGGTTCTGGTATTACCACAGCGAGGAAAAGTACTGAAGGTGGCTGGTCCAATCTGCCCTGTTGGTTAGAAGGTCCTTGGCTGCTGGGATGGCTCGACGAGGCTAAGAAAATTGCAAGAAGGGATTTCGCCGAAGAACACAAACATTTCAAAGAGCATGACTTTCTCCTAGTAAACTGGGATGAGGAGAATCAATACTGTGATAGTGATGGGAAAATACACATGGATCCAAAGGGCAGCTGGCTACTATTGCCCACGGCTGTCAAGAAGTCTGGCGCAATTCGAAAGAAAACAATCAGACATGAAAGTTGGAGAATCTACAAGCCAGGTAACAAGCATTTTTCTGCCTTAAAATATATATCTATATGTGTTAGTATTTTTCAAAAGGCACGGCGGAAGATCTGGTAACAAACATATTAAGTATTTGCTTATTTAAAAATATATACGTATATTTTTAAAATATATATCTATATTTGCCTTTGTTTGTTTCCCGATCTTACTAGTGCCAATCTCGCAGAGTACTCCCAAGTTGTCTTCACGAGAGGAACTTCGCCAGACCATGAAAAATCTCAAAGCGAATCCCCCTGATTCTTCTAAGTCCGCCGAGAAAGGTCCTTCCTCACTGCCTCAGCAATCTCGTTCTTCCTCGCTGCCCAAAACTCAAATTTCTAACCCGACAAAATCTGACAAGTTGAAGATCCATCTTAAAGGAAAAGTTGCTCCATCTTCCAATCTTGAACCAGTTCTTGAAGAGAAAAATACTGATGAGGAGATGAAGGAGTCTACTCATGAAGAGATGAAAGAGTCTATCCCTAAGGATGGTAACTTAGAAACCGGGTATGGTACCCCTTTAAGGCAGACTGGCGAGACAACCGCAGAAAATCCTTATTTGTCCGCTATGGAACATCTCGCTATATCAGAGAATCTCGGCGAAATGGAGACTCCTCACTTTTCCCGCTCGTCTTTTCCTATTTTGCACAGGATGCCTCCTGGCGACAGACCTGTTCGACTTCGCGGAAAGGCTTTCTCCGGCGAGATAGTAAACAGGCTTGCTGACTCTTTCTCTCAGCTACTCCAACTTGAAGAAAAAATATAGTGTCAACTCTCTCTATCATGAGGCTATGGTGAAGTATTCAACTCTTGGTCTTATCAATTCTAAGGATCTCTCATCTGTCGCCCATAATTTGATTTCTCAAGAGCACTTTAATTTCATTGCAGCGATACTTTCTTTTCTTCTCTGATGTTTTTATTATCGCCTCGCTGTTATGCTCACGCTGACTCCCTTCTTCTTCTTACTTTAGGGTTTCCAACACTCGCTCAGTCTTGTTGACTCTTTTGAGGCTCAAAGCGATCATATTGGCTTCCTGACCCGCGAAAATGAAGAACTCACTCGCCGAATCAAGAACGAGGAAGCTACCGTTGCTCGTGTGGCACATGATAAGAACATCGACGAATGCGATGAGTTGAAAGGTACGTTTATCACCACTTGGTATTATTTTAATCAAAAATTTAATTTTTCTTTCGCCGAGACCCTTAGACCTCATCCCTTCCAAGGTCGCCAACATCATCCCAGCCTCCGCCTAAAGCTAGCCGAAACCGAGATAGACAACTTGGCGAATGCTAACGCTAGGCAGTGTGACTTGCTGTTTGGTCAGGCCAAGGATATCAAGTGTATCGCCGAGAATTAGGTTATGTTTCCGAACTTAACAAAAACCTTGACCATTTTCTCAAAGCTGCCCAAACAAATGTGAAGTGGGTTGAAAGCGAACAGGATAACGCTCGTCGCTTAGCTGAAATCAACATCAAGGAAAAGGAAATTGCCATAGTGGATCATACTCGAGCGAGCTCCTTATTTCAAGCAGAGAAAGCCAGAGCTGACAAGCTTGCCTCACGCCTAAACATCGTTACCACTGAAAGAGATACCGCCCAACTAGAAATCCAAAGGTGGAAATATTTTGCAAAAATTCATGGCGACAGAGCTAGACAGCTCAATGATCAACTAATGACCCAACTACAGCAAGTTGCAAGTATCTCAGGCTCCACCACCAATACTAAATTTAAGTATCATCTAAATCTTCTTAGAGAAGCCCAAACGGGCGAATGTAGGCACGTGAGCGAGCTAGAAGGTAGATTTCTAGGGTTCTCCTTGTTGTAGCAATCTCTTTCGCCTCGGTTCTTACTTCGTCTTGTTTTCTTTTTCTCAGAGCGAGTCCAGCATCTGGAAAGCGAGTTAGAGGAGCGAAAGAAGATCGTTGAAGATCATAAACTTTGTATTGACAAAATTTCTGATCTCGCCGGGAAACTCATCCATCACAATGGCTGTGAAAAGAGGCTAAACCAGGCTTTGGAAGAGCATCGCTAATGTCCCAACCAGATTGCTGAGCTAAACCTCAAACTTCAGGATCATCAAGAGTGCGAAAAGAACATTAAGACTCTTGAGGGTAAGGTTGTTTGGGAAAAATTCGTGATGAACTCAAAACTGATTTGAGCCAAGCTCAGAAAGATCTTAAGGATCAGGAAACTAAGCATAACAACCATTTGCTCGAGCTTGAGTTTATCGTTGTTCAAGATTTCGTTAATGAAGAATACCCCAAGCTTGGTTTTGATATTCCCGCTAAGTATATCCTTACCCCAGAACCTGCCGCTGAGAGGGGGAGGTTGTCGATTGTGAAGATGATGGTGAGGGCTCTGGATCTGGCGAAGAAGATGTTGAAAACACAGGGGAAGAAGCGAATGAAGAGGAGGAACAAGAGCAATAAGAAGAGGAAAGTGAAGCGGAAGTAGAGGATGAGGTGGAAGATGAAGCAGAAGACGAAGGGAAAGGAGATGAGGAAGAAAAGGGAAGAGGGGAAGATAATTAGATTTTCAGGGATTTTTCCCTTTGGTTGTTCTTCTTAGCGTCTTGCTAGTATTTCCCTTGTATTTCTGTTTTCCGTCCTTAATGTTTTGTAATGAACTGCACCACTTTTTACTTTAAGTAATTGTTGATGGTGGTTTTTGGCGAGGAGGTCACAGGAGTAATTTCGCATCAATTTCTGGCGTCCTGGAATAGCTCGAGATAAGGTATGAATTTATTTTATAATAGGGATAAGATATTTAAATTACCATTAGCTGTATTTTGATATCTCACGACCCTAGCCTAGTAGCATGGTCCATATCCCTAGCCTATACGTAAAAATACCTACGCATGCGCATTAGCCTAGCTCATGCTCGAGCCAAACCCTAGGCAATTCACGCCATAAGCACTTGGATATACACGCCATTGCATTGGCCTAGCTTTGGGTATCCACGGCCATGCCTTGGCCTAGTTTTGGATGCCCACGCCATTAGCTTGGCCTAGCTTTGGATGCCCACGCCACTTCCTTGGCCCAAATTTGGGTATCCACATCTTTTATCTCGCCTAACCCCTGGGGCCCACGACCACTCCTTGCACTCACCTTTGGACGCTCACGGCCACGCCTTGGCCTGATTTTAGGTGTCCACGCCATCTCCAAGCCTAATCCTTATCCTCACGCAATTCCTAAGCCTATTCCTTATCCCATGGCAATTTCCTTATCCTTATGCTCACGCCGTCCCTTCCCTTAATGCTTGGAGGCCCACGGCCAATCCCTGCCTTAGCTTTTGGATATCCATACTTTTAGCTTGCCTTGGCACTTGGGTGCCCACGCCACCTCCTTGGCCTGATTTTGGGTACCCACGCCATTAGCTTACCCTAACTTTGGATACCCACGACTACTGGCTTGCCTTGGCCTTTGGATGCCCACGGCCATGCCTTGGCCAATTCTTTGGGTGTCCACGGCCATGCCTTGGCTAGTTCTTTGGGTGTCCACAGCCATTCCTTGGCCAAACTCTTGGAGGTCCAAGGTCATGCCTTGGCCAAACATTGGAGGCCTTATGGCCATGCTTAGCCTAATTTATGGGGGCCTTATGGCTTTCCCTCGCCTAATTTGTGGAGGCCTTATGGCTTTCCCTCGCTTGTACTCATGGAGGTCCATGGCCGTCTCCTCTCTCACGGCTATTTTTGCTCCCTTGGAGCTAGAGTATATCTTTTCCTAGCCTCCCCTCTATTTATGGATCCCACTGATCCAAATCCTAGAGGATTATGGATTTTATTGAGTCCATAATACTCTAGTTTCCTAATCGAGCTCGGAAATCTGGCGGCTCACGTATTTCTTCAATGGACGATTTTTACAGCCCAATCCGTGAACAATTAGGAGGAGCTTCCTTCACGAAAGATTTTCCTCTGTGAGTTATCTACAACATACTAAAAATTCGGAATTTTATCGAATATAGGCTGGCCTGGGTGATTTTATGAATGGATAACATGCAAGCTGTTCAGAAATCCGAAAATAACATAAATGTTATGGCTTATCTTTTGCGTCCTATGCCTAACTTACCAATAAGATTATTATGCCATGTAACATGGCTTATTATAATTATGGTGGCCTATCTTTAGGTCTTGGATTGGCAATGCTTATGCATTCTTGATGATGGCTACGCTGTGATAGCATCATTCGTCTGTTTTTCCTGATTATGGACTTGCTTCTATAAATCAGTGCTATAATTCTTAATCATGGCTCATGGCTATGACTTATATTATTTTTGACATTCATATGTCTTCATTATTCAGGGAATTGGTGCATTACATGCCACAAACCAATTTCCCTTATTTATGGCAAATCGAAAGTCGTATTTATTTGACTATTGCCACAGAGAGTTGCTGAAATCCTCTCAGTCTAATTGGCGATTGCATAGCTCAACCCTTAGACTTATCTTATCTTATCTAAATGGCGGTTGCTAGCTCAACTCTTAGATTTATCTCATTGGTTTAAATGGCGATTGCCCGGCTCAATCCTTAGACCAAATCTTAAGGAGATATACAAGCTTATCGCTTAATCTCTATCTTTACGCAAAGTCCTGAGTTTACCAGTAATTGGTACGACTTGCACCTAGTCATCTTTGACTTAACAAATATTTAACAAATCTTACGAGAATCAAGTAAGTTACATGGGAGGATATTCTTTAGGGTTTTGGTTTGGCGGTCTACGCACGTGTGATTGCAACGGCTCAATCACTCAACTAGAAATAAACTAAGTCGTGTGAACGTTGCTGGAAAGATGAGATAAGGTAGTGGGTTGTTAGTCTTCCCTATTATTAGGCGCAAGACTCTTAACAACTGACCCCACTCGTTACTCACTCCCACTCTTCCACATCTTCCACTTCTTACGAGATCAGTTGGAATTCTATTGCTATAAATAGGTCACTCGACCAGTTTGGAAACATAACAACACGAACAGACAAGTTCAACATTTGAATTTAGTGCAAGTATAATCAATCTATCTTATCGATAATTGATTAATCTTCTCATTCAGCATTCAATATCTAGTGAGAACTGAATATCCATTCTTTTTAGCAATTTAATCATCAACATCACAAAAAATCGTAACAATTCTCTGATCTCATCTTTCTCTGCTTCCCTCCCTAAACCAACCCTATATCCTCTTCTTGTAACTGAAGCAACACTCGAACGGCCATTTCTTGGTTTAGGCGAGTCTTGTTCGATCTTGACCTCTCGAATACCATTACAATCTTTTATTACATCATCACACTTCACACTTTACCCCTCAGATTCTCTTTATTGTTTTACCCCTAAAACAGTAATGTAAGGTTTTTCTTTTGTTGAATCAACTAACATAGAATATGCTACTCTTCATATTTATCGCCAAAGACTTAACCTATTATTGAGTGAAGTCCATTGCTTGTACCGCAAACAATTGCATACATCGCCTAGGGTAGCACCCCCGCCGCAATTGTTACTTGTGCCCGTCGGCGATCCTATTATAAGTGTTTGGGTCGCCCAATAGACTAACTACACGATGGCTCCCGCCAAGTGATGCTATATAGTGGATTTCGTCGTAAGGTCTTATTCTCCAAACACTTACAGACCAACAAGTAACGCGACTGGTCTTACAGCTAGCTTGGGTCAGACTTACTATACAAGGAGGTTATTCACTCAATAAAATAGTCAAGCTTTCATGCTTTTTGGCGAGAGCCCTTAGCTCTGGCTGACTTTATTAATTCATGGCATTATTCCTTTATAGATGGCGCTTGGCCTTAATATGATACCTGATCAGGGTTTTGTTCTGCGGCTTTGCCTCAGTATATTTGTATTTAGTTTTCTGATGAAACCTTTCTTAGGTTTATAACCTTTTTTCGGCAAAGCCATTTGGCTTTGGCGTAGTAGAAATATTCGATGAAAAATAAATGTCACAACAATTTGTTAACAGGGTTAGGCGCATGATATCAAACCTACGTCCCCGGATCTTATTCGCCATTGTTTTACATAAGCTCATAAGATTTCTTAGGTATTATACCCGCCCAAGACTTCGGATTTTTACATTGTTTCTTAAAGGATAGTACTTTTTGATGAATTTGGCGTTCCAAGGATGTTCTAGTTATACGCCATGCTCATCAATCAGCACATAGGCTCCACTCCCCGCTACTCTTTTGACTATATATGGGCCTTCCCACACTGGTTCCAACTTCCTGCATCCTTTTCGCTGTGAGGGAGGGATTTCTCGCAAGACCAACTCGCCAGGTTGATACTCTCTCGGGATGACTCTTTTATTATATTCGCGAGAAAGTTGCCGATGGTAATTTTCCATGTGTGTAAGGGCGATCAGTCGTTGCTCTTCCAAATCGTCAAGCTTCGCTAGAATCAAGTCTGTATTTAAATTCTTCTCCCAAGCTTCATGCTTTGTTGTTGGTAATATTACTTCAGAAGGAAGCACTGCCTCAACGCCGAAGGTAAGTAGGAAGGGAGATGCCCCAGTTGCTTATCTAACAATGGTCCTGTAGGACCATAGAACATTGTGTAAATGCTCACACCATGCTTTCTTATGCAGCTCCACTCTTTTCTTCAACCCCATTCCAATAGTTTTATTTGTAGCTTCTGCTTGTCCATTACTCTGTAGGTACAATGGAGTTGATTTTCCCATCTTGACGCTGTAAGTAGCAAGTAATTTTCTAATATTATCGCCAACAAATTCTTTTCCATTATCAATACAGATTTCAGCCGGTACGCCGAACCTGCAAAATATATTTTCCCAAGTAAATGTGAATACTTCTTGCGCAGTCTTCTTCTTGATAGCTTTGGCTTCACACCACTTGGTAAAATAATCAGTTGCTACAATTATGTATTTCCGCTGCCCTGAGCCTGGGGTCAGCAGTCCAATGATGTCAATGCCCCACTTGGCGAAGGGCTAAGGACTGAGTTTAATGATGTCGCTTGCGCTTTAATTCTTCTTCCAAACAGCTGACAATTTTTGCATCGGCGAGCATACTCTTTAGCATCACTATTCATCCAAGGCCAGTAGTATCCTTGCATTCTCACTTTCAATGCTAAAGCTCGTTGGCCACTGTGATTCCCGCAGTCTCCTTCATGAATTGACTCCAGCAGCTTCTTTCCTTCTTCTCTTGATATACATCTCAACAATGGTCCAGAGAATGATCTACGGTATAAAATGTCATCTCGAAGTTCATAATTCTCCGATCTGCTGATAACTTGATGAGCTCAAATCTGCTTTCCTGGTAGCGTAAGGCGATCCAAATAATATCGTATTGGCGTTCTCCAGTCCGTTTCCGCTGATTCTTCTACGTCTGTCGCCAACACCTCCCTTTGTTCTCGCTCTTCCACAGAGGATTGCCTCACTCTCTCAATAGCTACTGAAGTGATGTCCGGATTTTTTATCATTGATGAAATAAAATCCAAGGCATCGGCGTGCCTATTATCCTTTTTGCAGATGTGACGAAACTTGATACCAGGAATCTCCTGAGCATACTCCCTAGCAAGTTTAAGATACTTCTGCAGAGAAGCATCTGATGCTTGATAACGCCCGGAGATCTGTCGGATCACCAGCTGGGAGTCGCTTGTCAATCTAACATCGCTGATACCCATTTCGATAATTAACCTCATGGCGTGTATGACTGCTTCGTATTCTGCCTCGTTGTTCGTCGCTGGGAATTCCAACCTTAGCGAGTGTACTATTCTGGCCCCTTTTGGAGAGGTAAAAACAATTCCTATCCCTTTTCCTTCTTTATTTGACGAACCATCAACGTACACCTCCTAGCTTGTAGGACTGCATTTTAGCAGTTCTGGCATCTCATTCTCTCGCTCCTCTAGCGAAAAAGGTATGTCTTCTATTTCTCCTTGTCCTTCTATTGGAAAATCATCAAGGAAGTCTGCAATAACTTGAGATCTTTGGGCGATACGAATCTCATACTGAACGCCAAATTGCTCAATCTGAGTATTCCACTTAGCGATTCGACCCACTCCCTGAGAGCTATGCAGAGTGGACTCAATATGAGTCTTTGTTAGGACATTGATAGGGTGAGCATGGAAATATGGGCGAAGCCGCTGGGACGCAAAGACTAAGGCTAGAATAAGATGCTCGATCTTCGTATAATTCTTCTCTGCTCCTTGCAATTAACTGCTAATGTAATAGATGGACGTTTCCCCGCCTTTAGTTCTGACCAATACATCGCTGACGGCGACTGATGTTGCTGCGAGATATACTCTAAGCTCTTCGCCGTGTTCAGGGGGTTGAATCGCTGGGAGTGTAGCGAGGTACTTTTTAATACCTTGAAAGGCAGCTTCATGGGCTTCTGTCCAATTAAATTTCTCTCCTTTTTTCAATGTCTGAAAGAACAATTTGCATTTATCAGAGAATCTCGAAATGAATCTATTAAGCGACGCCAAAGTTCCATTGAGTCACATAACATCTTTAACCGTCACCGGCGAAGGAATATCTATGATTGCTTTAATCTTTGCTTGGTCAGCTTCTACTCCATTCTTTGTGACAACATATCCCAAGAATTTTCTCGAAGTCACGCCAAAAACACAATTCGCCGGGTTTATTTTTAGTTTAGTGATGCGCATGTGATCAAATATCTCTCTGAGATCTTGAATATGAGTTTGCTTTATTTTTCTCTTCACTAGCATGTCATCAACGTAGACCTCCATCGTTTTGCCAATCCATTTCTCAAACATTTTATGGGCCATATCTTGATACGTGGCGCCGACATTCTTCAGTCCAAAGGGCATCCGAGTGTAACAAAACAATCCTTTAGTAGAGAAGAAAGCGGTATGTTTCTGATCTTCCTCCACCAAAGGTATTTGGTTATACCCTGAGTAACCATACATAAACGATAGCAACTCATGGCCTGATGTGGCATCTACTGTTTGATCAATGCTTGGCAGCGGGAAACTATTATTTGGGCATGCCCTGTTGAGGTCGCTGAAGTCAATGTAAATCCGCACTCCCTTGTTCTTCTTTGGTACCACCACCATATTCGTTATCCACTGAGGATATTGTACTGGCCTTATGATACCGGACGTCCTCATCTTGTCAATCTCAGCTTCCACTGCTTCTTTGTAGGCTGGGGCCAACTTCCTTATCCTTTGCTTGAAAGGTCTAATCTTTGGATCAATATCCAATTTATGGCATGCTATTTCTGGGTCGATGCCTGGCATTTCATTCATTCCCAAGCAAAGACGTCAACATATTCTTTGAGCAGTGCCTCTAACTTTGCCGATTCTTCTTCATTCAGCAAGGTACCAATCTTTACTATCTTTGGATCGCCGTCTTCGCCGATATTTATATCCCTAGGGTTCTACCGTCGTGAAATGCAGTTCTGGCTCTCCCATCGGCGAAGGCTCCTTTAATTGCTATAAGGGGACTGTGGGAGGTTTCGCCGAAGTAACTTCTAAATTCAGTGAATGTACATACTTTGATGGATCGACGATGAACTCTTGAATCTCTTGCTCCTTCAGCAGTTCTTTGCCCTGCTTCTTCTTTTCGTTAATTCTAGCCTTTCTATTTTCACGCATATGAACATCTGATGCATTACAAGCCTTTGCTACTGCTAAATCCCCTACATACTCGGCGACTCCTTTAGGTGTTGGAAACTTTAAGCGCTGATGATAAGTGGAGGGTACTCCTTTCAAGCTGTGCATCCATGGTCTTCCCAGGATTGCAGCGTACGGCGAATCAACATCCACGATGCAAAGAGTGGTATCCAGGATCAGGTCCTTGCATGTAACGATCTTGAATTCAATTTCTCCTTTGGGTTTAGATGCAATGCCGTTGAACCCATAAATATTGTACTTTGAGACCGTCGCTTCATATGCGGAGTTAAAAAGTATATCAACCGAACTACCTGGGTCAACAAGCACCTTTGGCACCTTGAATTTCCCTATCTGAACAGTAAGAACCAATGGATTATTATGATTCCTCCCTTCAACTGGTACCTCATCGGCGAAGAATCCTACACACGCTTTCATCCAGTCTAACAAAGGTTCTTGAATGACGGCGACACTGCAAATCTCATTCCCCAACCTATCTCGCTTATGTACTCTAGACAAGACGTTGTTGTGGAATTCATCTCTAGTAATCTTAGAGTGCACAATGGAAAAGCAATCTAATTTCATTAAGTCCCGCTCTACTTTCATTTCGTACACATTTGGAGCTTGAATAGTTTGAATTGGCTGAACCATGACCGGCGGTGGTGGTGGCAACTCAAGAAATTCTTGGAATTTACCCAAGCGGATGAATCTGTGGACCTCTTGTTGTACGCCAGTACAGTTTTCTGTTGAGTGACCATGAAACAAATGAAACTGATAAAAGGAGTTGGTGTTAGTTGGAGGAACTTTGGGATTTCCTCTATTATAGGGATATCGGATATCATCTCTGCAGTTTGAATTCTCAATTTGCCCCCATGCATCAGTATAAGAAATACGAAGTTTTGGCAATGTAGCATCCTGGAAGGGTTGCTGGTTCCCTCTGCCAAATTTTCGGTTATCGCCGTTGTACCTCCTATCGCCATTCCCATTTCGCCGATTGTCACGTCCGCCTCTGCCATCATTTCTTCCTCAATTATCTTGCCTATCTCTTCCATCATAATTGTCTCGCTTTTGATAATTCGAATGCTGTTCAGCGGTTACTTGTTGTTGTTACTTCACAGTTTTTGGTACTACCATCGCCGAGGAAGAAGCCTTTGCCATTCTCTGCTGCTCAGCTTTTTGCCATTCTTTTTTTATTTCTTCCTGCTCTTCTAAGGAGTAGTTGTTGATTGAGTGAATTTGCTTGGCTTTCTTTCTTTAAGCGAAGCTCTTCTGCCTGAATTTCTTCATAATTTATCCTTTCGTTTTGCTTAGCTCTCATAGTTTTCATATCTTTCGGCATATCCC
>JAJJMA010134520.1:0-5000 GCA_023529015.1 Papaver nudicaule
GGTGCGAAAAAAAAACAGCCCCAAATCGATGATTCTAACCTAAAAAACAATGAAAACATGATTGAAAACATGGGGTTTGTTCAGAATTAGTACATGAGACGCATATTGGGGTCTTTAGACTGATTAGAGACAATGAATTTTTCGTATCGGCGATGAATCGAGACGAGGAACGAAGGAATGGGAAAAATGAAGAAGGAGAGGGAAAAGATAACGAGTAGAGAATGAGAAATGAGAAGAGAAGTTTATTAGTTTTTGTTTTTGTTTTTGTTTTTGTTTTTGTTTTTGTGTTAGGATTAGGGTTATAAAAATAGGGTTATTAGTTAAGATTTAGGGGTATTTTAATCTGTAAGGGTAATTTAGACTTTGCATACCTATTTAGACATCCCTTATAACTACCCTTTGGATGGTTTTATTACTTTGAAGCGCCCAAGTATGGTCTGCAGCGCCAAAATCAGCACATTTTTTTTATCTTCTTTGGGCCCCCACCTGACATAAGTAATTGATGGGCCCATGTTGTCATTTGCATACAAAGCTGAATTGCGAGATTCTCAAAACCACGTGCTTCCTTTGTGAGAACAAACAAGTATTGGTCGTAGTGAACCGAGATTTGGCAGCCTTTATCGGGGGACAATTATTCCCTTCTGCTCCACGTTTACTCCAAAAGTTGACCATCTAGAATTTCTTCCTAACTCGTGTTCCAAACATAAATATTTTTTAACGAACTGGTGGGCCCATTAGCTTACATTCCATGATGACGTATGGATCGAGGCCAACTCGAACTCAACCAGCCAAAGAAACTTGTTGCCGATGAATCTAACAGAGCCATCGTAGCAACTATCTTGGCCAAATTAGTTCTTGGAATCGAAATGATCAACTCTGTGACGTTGCTGGTGATGATATTGATGGTGGACCTGGTAGCGGTGTTGTTATTGGAGGCGATTGCGTTGCAGCCGATGGTGGTGTTAATGTATTCTTGGTTGGCGTCATGTGCCATTTGAAGTAGAAACTAGAAACACAATTGTGGTGGTTGTTGTATCTTATATAGAGTATACACAACATATTCATCATTAATGGTGTAAGCTGTTTAGTCTTTAAAAATGAAAAAGATGTAAACAAAGATGAAAGGTTGAAGATATTTGAGTGCCTAGTCTTCTTGAAAGGTTGAACATTTCAAGAACGACATTTGAATGCCTAGACTGTACAATGTATTGAGCGGATCATACCGTGAAAGGTTTGGAGCTGAGGCTACTGTTGGTTGCGTGTAGGTTGTATGGTTCTACCACTTTCCAGTCCCAAAGTTATTGGTCATAACTTGGTTGTTTTAAATCACAACTAGTACATAACCCATGCCATACTGGCACGAAATTTGGTTTGTTCTTAAACATACTATTGGAGTATTGTTTTTTGAGTTTTATTTTGTGTTTGATTCTGGTTTTAGAATTTCGGATAGAAATGGGAATGGAATATAAGATTCGGTTTTGGTAAAGAAATAGAAATATGCAAGAGAAAATAGTTTGCTCCTCTTATATGGAATAAAAAAAATAGAAAAATAAGAGATGAAGGGTAACTTAGTCATTTCACTGTCAACCGGTGAAAAAGACTCTTTCTTTTATTATACTGAGATGAGATGAGATGATTCAAATTGGTCAAAATGTATACTTTGGGGCGGCAAGATATATTTTTTTTGTCATGGGAATCTATTACAATGCCTGATTTGCATTAGTTGTTTCTTCCGACTCCTATACACAATTAACCGTCCTAAAGAACCTTACTTATATTTAGATAAGTTACGTACGTACATATGGGGACGCAAGTAACAAATCCATCGATTACAGTCATTCAAACAATAAACTTGAGAGAAAGTGTGTAAAGGATATATTATCGTCTAAAGAGAGGAATGACAGACATATTCATATTGAAGACTTGAAGTGTGATAGATGCAATCACCACCTCGAATCAGCTAAGCACATTATTCTTGATTGTCCCATTGCCAGAATGATATGGTTCAAAACTCTAGGTCTTCGAACAAGTGCAGGAAACTGGAATTCTCTAAAACAATGGATGATAGAATGGTTAGATGATGATGATCTGGATGATGCATTAAAACGAAGATGGCTATTATAGCCTGGCATCTCTGGAAAGAGAGGTGTTCTATGGTGTTCGAGCAGAAAACTACTAGTCCTGAATCTCTTCTCCTCTCTATTAATAGGTTTCTTGATAATGCGGAAGCTGTCAGATCCAGGAGACAGAATTGTAACAATTCTGTGCCCGCTAAAAACCAAGTCTGGCATAAGCCAGATATGGATTGTATTAAAATTAATTGTGACGCCTCATTCTCTAGTAGTACTAAATATGGTGGAGTTGGTCTAATTGCTCGTAATTTTGCAGGAACCATATCGGGTCCAGATGCTTCTTCATCAGAGATGCGGTAGATGCAGAAACAATGGAGTGCCTGGCTGCGGAAAAAGCTCTGGAATGGGCAGCTAGCATGGGATGGAGGAAGGTGCAATTTGAAGTTGATGCTGAGCGAGTGGTTAAAGCCATTAAACGCGGTGGATGCACAGTTGCTTGGCAGAATAGAGGAGTGATAGCAGATATTATTTTCAATTTAGATAAATTTTCTTCTTCAGACTTTAGTTATATCAATAGGCTAGGAAATAATTGTGCTGATGCCTTGGCAAAGCATGCACGTAAGAACATGGTTACCTAGTCTTGGAGTGATGTTCCTCCTGTTTTTCTTTCAAATTTTTTGATGTTAGACATTCTATCCTCTTCTAATTAATAAATATCAGCTTCGTATCAAAAAAAAAAACAATAAACTTGAGAGAATACACTGGTAATCGGTTTTCATGACTCACACTTCCGATATGAAACAAATAGGTATTCCGAACAAGAAGAGTATTTCATGTTCGTCAGGTATAAATAATCCACTATCCTGACGGTACGTTTACATGTTTCTCTTGAGAAGATCGAAAAACTGAGAAGCTAGAGGAAATTGATTCGCACTTGAATATGCTAGATGAGTAACAGAATTCAGAATCCAGAACAATTGGTAGACTTCTTGTATGGTACTAAGAATCAAGAAAATTTGGTAGATGAATAATGGAAGCAGCTTGATTAATAAGCTTGATTAATATGCTTTTTCCATATCTATTAAAATCATGATGGTGGATGATATCTCGGTCGAAATTTGTACTCTTCACCGACTAATTTTGTTTTTTCTCTTTGATTCAATTCAAGCTTTCCCACCAGATCTTTGCACAAATATAAAAAATTTCCCTCAAAACCATCAAATAAAAACAACATATGTAGAATAAGGTAGTCCTACTTTGCGACTTTTCGACCATAAAGGAACATTGAAACTCCTACGTAGGTAAGTTGAGTTTTTCTAAGTATAAAAAAAGAAAAGAGTATAAAATGAGTGTTTGTGTTTGTGTGTTTAAAAAGTTTATCTAGTTTTCCTTTATGAGATTTTGGAGAAAACTTAGCAAGGAGACAAACATGAAGTCAAGTAAGGAGGAATGTTGTTGCGGTATTTTGGAACCAATTTTTTTTTTTTAATGTAGAATCTCTTTTGTTAAAAGGTCAGAGGCCCATCTGTAAGAGAATAAAACCATAATAAAATAATTTTCAGTTAAAAATTATCATTAACGTCTTAGCGTAAAACAACTCAATAAGTGTTTTTTTTTATAACTTTTAATGCTTGCAAATTAAATTTGTTACTTAGTTTGATCACAATAAGAATTGTTATATTCTATTTTCTTAATGTTTGTGTTCCGAAAAAGATCACTATAAAATTTTGTCAAGGTCACAGTCACAGTTCTCGGGACATATCCAATGACCCTAATAGTTTGACTACGGAGTAAAGAAAAAAACACCCGAAGAGGGTTTCTGCCCCAACTGCATGAATCAAGGAAGTCTAAGGCCGGTTCCTATGGGACACTTAAAAGCAGTTTTTTGGCTATTTTGGCCAGCTATGGACGTTGCAAAGGGGTGTTTTGACGTTGCAAAGTTGCAAATTCCGTATGGAAATAGTGTCGTCGATGGAAATTCCATCGACAGACAGAAATTCTGTCGACCTCGATGGAATTTCCATCGTCGGTAGTATTTCCATCGCTTAGATTAGGCTCATCCGACGGCCTATACTTCACGCCCCAATACTATATAAACTCAAACTTCGCCTTCACTTCAATCCACTCACGCCTTCGGCTTTACTTTCCTCCTCCTTTGGTGTGAAAATGGCGGAATCTCCTCAATATGAACCGCGTTATAGTCATTTTAGGTTCACTAAGGAAGAGGATTTTTGCATTTGTAGGAACTATGTGCGGCAAACGATGGAACGCGCAAATCCTATACAGTCGAATATAGGGGGGCGAACCTTATGGGGTGCGATACTAGAAGAATTTTTGAAAGAGCATCCTGGAAACATTAGGAGTCGTACTGAACAGTCATTATCCGGTCGTTTCTGCAAGATCAAGGAAAAGGTTAATACGTTTTTTCTAATAGTAATTCAAAAAAATCGTGTAAGGATCGTTGGCCAAACCAACGACGAAGTCATTAATGCCGCGTTAGAGGAGTGGAGAGTACGCCATAATGGAAAGTCTTTCCGTTATGATGGTTGTTTCAATATCCTTGCGGTGTTGCCAAAATACTCGCCTTTTTTATCGATGGCCGCACATGGTGTACTTTAATTAATGTAATACAACAATTTCTTTAAGAAAAGCCTTGATTAGATACCAAAAGATTAAACATTGTTAATTAACTTTTTTCATCCAAGAAGAACAGAAACACTACAAAAAAAAAAACATAAACATGTCGCCAAACTAAAACTCGGATCCTTGATTAGGTTGTTGGGGAAATTCAGGGCCGAATAGGCTGTGCTGCGCCGACCTGATAAAATCATCGCCCCTGTTACGCGATTCTTGTTGAGCTTCTGTAGCAAAATCCATGCCGGCCTCAGAAGAGCTACCAGGAATTGTAGAAGCATCGGAATCATTAGT
>JAJJMA010134520.1:12500-16417 GCA_023529015.1 Papaver nudicaule
CTAGCAAGTGTAGAGATACTTAATACTAGGGTTTGAACAAACCCTAGATTTTCCCCCTTTGTAGAGATGAAGAAATTGATGAATTAAACCTCACCAATGAACCAACGGATCCTTAATAAAAAACCCTTCTTCTCCTTCTTCAAATCCCACAAAGAATCATCACCCAAGAGAACCTCTAATGGTGGATGCACTCGAAACCTTCTCTAACTCTCACTCTTTCCTGTTTTACATGGACAGGAGATAAGACTAAAAAGTCTCCTGTATGTTTTCTGCCAACATTGACCAAAACATCACTAACACCAGCTCCCTTTAGATGTTAAGGGACACATCATTGTAGGGCCGTGTGGAGTGACCAGGCCCAACACATAATGCAAGAAAATCTAAAGATGCTTGTGTTTCTAATTCACTTTCATGTCATTTGCATTATGACATGAGATTATGGATGATTTTGCAACCTATTAACCGTTGAGCAAAGAACACACATTGTCAATGATGGCAAAACTAAATTTCATGACTACATACGTTTCGTTTTATAATGTTGTTTCTACACTTTTGCTAGTTATAGATATGCCTAGTCTAATCTTGGTTTCTTAATTGATACATAAGACTCAATTTGAGAAGTTGACCTACATATACTGAATCGAATGGAGTTTATCGTGAATTTATTGAAATGGATTTTGTCATGAAATTTATAGACAGGCAGACAGAGTGGTTAATGTAAGCATAACTCAATGTTGGTTTTCAACAATGCTGCCTTTATTGAAATTTTCTTCTTCGGTGATAAACAACATCTTTTGTCTTCTGTTTTAATTTTGACTTCGAACAATGTTAATACGGACACTAACTTGTCGAAGGCTATTCTTACATTAGCAAATATAGTTTTGTTAAGAGCAATCAAACACTACTTAGTTGTCTTTGTTCTTTTGGTTAGTTTTAATATAAAAGGTCGATTTCAAACAAAAAGAAAAATCAAAATCAATATACTATCAAACTTAAGGTCAATGAGTAAGTAACATATTCATACTGCATTATAGTAGTCAGATAGGGTAAAAGAAATGATCAAAAGAGAGATAGAGAGTTATTATCAGTTGCCAAAATAAAAATAAAGAAAAAATAATACTCAAAGGGAAATTTCTTATAAACTCCAAGACAAAAAGGGATAGTCTATCATACATTTCTTTCTGATTTTTTGGCAAACATGATCAGGTTAAATTTTAATTTGTTAAACTGATATTTCTTAATTTCACAAAATAAAAGTCATTTTTCCCAAAATATTAAATTTACAATATGTTGCAAATAGTTATTGATCCTCAGTGTTACACATTATTACCGTTACCAAAATAATAAAATATAAGTCACCTTTCAATTCTTATTGATTATTGACGTTGGTTATTTTGCCTTAATAGAAAAACTGATGATGTTATGATGATGATGATGTTCAAGCTGTTGTTGCATAAACTATACTATTTTTAACTTTTCTTCACATGCTTTGAGCTCCTTTACTAGAGATTTAGATCTTCGGATCAACAGGTGGTGGTGGATGCATATTGACGTCTAACCAGTTCGAGTATGATAAGTAGCCTAAATTACTGGAAACTATCATTGTGCGATAGTCATTCCATGTTGTGTGAGTGAGCGGTGAGTCTTGGTCAATGTCGTCAAGGAACGTGTAGTGTCTTTGAGTTATGTCGAGCAGACTCCTTTCTCTCATAATATATCCAACAATGATTTTCGCATCACCATTCAACTCTTGACGCTTTTTCTAAGGAGGTGACTCTAATCTTTAAGGTACTTAATATTTTCCAAACGGAGTAAAGATGATATATTGTGCCCATAAGAATGACACCCATTAGGGTAACCAATGACTGAAGCTCACCGTACGTTTTCAATGGTTGTTGAGCGGCTAATGTGTGAAATCCGGTGAAGATTGACATGCGTAGAGAGTTGTTTAAGGATGATGCTATCCTTGTTTGTAGTTTCTTCTGCTCTTTCTCCAAAGTAGACTTTATTAACATTTTTTCACGGAACAACTGTCTACATTTAAGCTTGCTAATTGTTTTGACAGAGAGTTATTATGTAAGCCAAAATAAAAATAATGAAAAATAAATTCACAGAAAATTTCTTATAAATTTGAAGACAAAAAGGGATAGTTTATCTATATCATAAATGTGTTCAATTAGCCAGGAACCTAACTATCATACACGAGGTTTTTTCTTCTTACTTATTTTCTGGTAAAAAGGATCATCTTAAAGTTTTAATTTATTAAATTGATGTTTGTTAATTTCAAAAGTCACTTTTCCAAAAAAAAAAAAATTACAATGTTGTATGCAAATAGTCATTGATCCTTGGTGCTACTCATTACCATCGTTACCAAAAAATAATAAATTATAAGTCACCTTCAAAATATTATTAATTTTATGTCTTATAGATGTTGGTCACTTGGTTGTTTTGCCTGAATGGAAAAATTGATGATGTTATGTTGATGGTGATGATCGATGTTGCAATATTTGATTGGCAATAATATCTTTTAGAACTACCTAATGTATAAAATTTAAGCATGAACGAGACCATTATGTATTTTGTATCTATCTATTGTGTACATAAGACTCTACACCTTCAATACTTATCTTTTATCAAATCAAATAAATCAAAATATCTACGTTGTTTCTTTCTTGATTTTTGTAAAACACTAATTCTTTATATAATCAACTTTGCTTTCCTTTTTAATATTGAACTAAAAATGATTTAAGTCACAAATGCATAATTATGTGGCAAAGGACATGGTCTAATATGTCTAGCCGTCATCAGGACTCGAGCATGAGTTATTCCTTCGACATAGATATCATCCTTTGTGTCTCTTTCTTTCCTCTTAACATATGCTCTCTCTGCAGATAAACAAACACAACTGTGTACCACTCATAGTGCAGCATATTCGTCATGGTGCAGATGATATGGAGCTGGAGATATGAATCAATATCACAATGAGCATAACCTCCAAACAAACAATCTCCCTCTACCAAAATAACAAACAAAAAGATATCCATTCACAATATCACCAAGCACTCACTAAATATGTCTTCTCACGAAGTGAATGAAACCAAGACAAGCATAATTTTCTTGTGAAATGTAATCAACACTTATATATTTTGTTGGAAGAGCAACACAAACTTGATGCAGAGTAATTGAAACACTAGATAAGTCATCAGTACTAGATGCAAAATGATTAACAGATACATATCCAGAATGATCTCTGGTTGTAACATATATCTTCATCTTACAAAATCGGCAACAAATTGACTAAATTCTTTAATAGGTAACATGAGTAAGTTGTTCATGTCCTCATAATCATAGAATTAGACGATAATATGCAAAAAATAACTTTGGAAAAGATAACACATGAGCAATTCAAATTATCAAGAATGGACTAACATTAGACTACTTATAGACTTACACACGTATCTTCCTTTCACGGGCTTTGAGCTCCTCTCCCAAAAATTTGAATCTTTGGATCAGCAGGTGGTAGAGGCGTAATGATGTCTGACCAGTTCTTGTATGAGAAGTATCCAAGAATACACGCAAATATCACGACGAATACCCCTAACCCGATTACCAATCTCCGGTACTCGTCCCATGTTGTGATAGTGAGTGTCGAGTCTTCGCCAATTTTTTCAAGGAAGGAGTTTTATCTCTGAGGTCTCACATTTAAACCCCTTTCATTCATGATACCCTGAACAAGGTATTCTGACTCTTCATTCAACAATCGACGTTTTTCTTTTAATCTGGTAACCCCACTTTTGAAGGCACCTAACTTTTTCCAAATAGAGTAAAGATATCAACCATCTCTCCTGGGTAGGGACTTACCAGTTACCCCGCCATTTTTATGAGTATCGTTTGTGAAACTTGCGCGAGCTTTTTCA
>JAJJMA010134524.1:0-15072 GCA_023529015.1 Papaver nudicaule
TTATATTCCATTCGGCGAACACTACCTGCCGAATCGGGGTATTACAACAACCTATCTTAGTCTAATTCCCTTTCAGTTCACCTCGATTCACCTTTCATTTTCGAGCAAAAGCTAAAATTAAGATTCAATTGAGAAATCCTTGCGAAACCAGAAAGAAACCATCATCTTCCTAAGTTTTTCAGAAACCACACACATTACCATTTTCAACCAGAATACATGATCTCACTCTTTCTCTGCTTCCCTCCCTAAGACCAACCTTATCTCCTCATCTGTGACCGAAGCAAGTCTGGAACGACCATTGTTTTGGCTTAGGCTAGATTTGTTCGACTTCGATCTCTCGAACTTAAAAGTACTCTTTTGCAGTACATTTTTTTCCAGGGTAAAACAATTGGCGACCACATTGGGAGATCAATCTCTCGGTTTCAGTAACTTCATTTTATTCGAGGGTGGTCAAACTTAGGCTGGGATCAATCACAAAATCAACTTCACACCTATGGATGACGACGACGCTCACTGCAATTCCACCGGCCTCGTAACCCAATTATCGTCTTCCGCTAGTACGAGCCTTGTCCAGTCAAAATTATTCGTATTCCACGATATCAATTCTACTCATATGAAAACAGTAGATCCTTAAACCAAATCGGTTGACGAGATGTAACGAAGACAACCATGTCCAACGAGACTCGAGGAATACCTACCACTGACAACGAGGAGGCTTCACATATACGTTCTTCCTCTGTCCTAGAAATACGAGGGGACTGAAACATATTCCAGCACAACAAGGAACCCCCAACAACAACCAAAGATTCATCAACGACGTCCCCATCCTTATTGGAAAGAACGAACACCGAAGAATACTCTTCTCCAGCCCTCAACGATGTCATGACAATGCTTTAATCCAAGTTGTTTCAGAAGAAGGGAGGAGGAAGGCCCAGACCACCGCAGAATACTAACCCGAGCGCATGCTTCCTGGATCGACGACACTCCCAGCACGTGAAGAGAAAATCAAACCACTTGATTTCCCTTGCACTATAACATAAGTGACTGAATGGTTGGAGACATGGATACTGGAGAAATCAAGCTACTGCATGTACATAAACAACCTACTGCCAAACAGAAAACAGGGGACTTGGGGAACAACACTTAATGTTACGCCGCACGCCTCGTAGTACCAATCCCGAAGATCTCAGGAATATCCCTTGAAACCGATCCAGCATTAAAAGACACCACCTTTACTAAGGAAGTTATGGTGGAAGAAGAAGGTCACAATCGAGCTATGTACGCTACATATCCAGAAATCTAAATTCAAGCGAGCCCTCATTGATACCGGAGTTGCGATCGAAGTCATCCTCATCAAGACCCTTAAAGCAGCAGAAATTTAGCAACACAAAGTCGTCCGCCGTCCCATCATAATGAAAGATTTTGAAGGTAACAAAACCAGCACTTGCGGATATATTCATTTTGATTTACAAGAAGGGACAATTCATGCAAAAAGTCAAGTTCCACGTAACTGAGAAAGAGCCAGGGTACCACTTGGTATTGGGGCGACCATGGCCCCGTGAGAACAAGGTGTTCTCATCGACTTACCATCGATCGACGAAAGTTGTATTGGATAAGAAGATTATTCAGATAGCGGCGTCATCCTCCCCGAACTATTTGAATCTCAAGATGAAGCTCCAACCAAGATTTACATGACACCGCTACCCGATTGGATGTCAGTGATGGAGACATCTGTTTCACGAGATTCCTCATCGCCAGAACCATCTCTTTCATCACAAACATCGATGAAGTTTTCAGCGACCGAAGAGCTATCTCAATGTCATCTCAAGAAAGACAGCGATTTCGTAACCACTTACGATGCTGAAGAAAAGTCGTCCACCACAAGCGTATTTTTTAGCAATTAGCAGAAGAAACTGAAGACATGCTTCCCCGTCCAGGAGGATACCATCACTGATAGGCGTGTAAAACACCTCTCTAAGCATCAATCGATTATGCTTTCTTTGTAAGTTTTCGGGTGAATTTATATACTCTTAGTTATTTTTTATATTTTATGGGAATAATGGAGCTGACACTAGTGGAAAATGCCCGCTCAGAGACACGAGGTAAGTGTTGTTTAGAGCCCAACAACGACATTTACTTGTGTCGCACCAAGTGTCGCAATATCTCCGTAGCAGTTTGGAACGACACATGCAAATGTCGCTGTTGACTGAGACATTTATAAGTGTCGCAGCCTGAGACACGTATAAGTGTCGTTGTGCAAGTATTTTTTTTTTTTTTAAAATAGAAATTGATTCAGCTGTTTAGCTGAATCAAAATTAAAACCAACAAAACCAGAATTAAAAAATACAAAAATTGAAACTAAATCATTTCAAAACCAGAACACACTATATTTAAAACTGGATTCAATTTATAATTAGAACAAAATTATTCCAAGTTACAACACTATGATTTTACTTGACCACAATTTTTTTACAAAACTTCACAAGCTAGAAAACTTGAAAATACCAACTAGATGACCGCTGCCACGGTGGACGGGCCGCCGGTCCGAAGAAATCGACGAAGAATTTGAAAAGCAAAAAATAAGATGATATCATAATGTGCTGAGAAACACTCGATCCACTGGACGCCCTAGAGATTTTAGAGAGCTCTCTTTCTATATCTTCCTAAATGACAAAGAACCAACCAAACATTTAGTACACAGAAAAGTGAATTATGTTTTGATAAAACATCAATAACTAAGGGGGAAACTACTGGTGTAACCTTTTGGAAGTATATTGGGGAGTAACGTTTGTTCTTCTTTTTCACAACCAGAAGATCTGATTGCAAATGAACATAACAGCCTATTAAGTTTTGCCAGAACAATGGTACACTACAATCTACAGTGCACATGTTGCCAACCTCAGACATTAGTCATCTACCCACAAAAATGAATAATGGCATACCTGAAACACAGGCACCCCATCAAATCCACTCTTAAGATCTGCAGCTTTGAGCTAGAAATCAAGCAAAATATACGTGACCTTTCCTAAAGTGATACAGATTCGCATATCAAAAGGCAGAAAGAACGAACTAAGAATAAAAACAAAGAATGAGCCAAACAACCACTATGTCATGAAGATAGATCTAACCTCTAATGCATTCCTCTAAAAGTGAACAAAATATAACATCAGTAGACATAAAAGTAAAACCTTACTTCAAGCTGATAAACAGTCTCTATTCCATTAACTTAGAACGAAGAATTCTCTACTTCTTCCCGCAATTAACACATAATGTACGCTAATGTAGTAAATTTCTATTCAAAACTTGTAAGTCTGGTGAACACTATGAGTGGCAAGACATAGTGAGCTTAAGCTTTAGTAAGAAAGCATTGCTACAGAACTTAGACCTATTTTTGAACTTCCACTCTTCCATTGACTATCTGTCAAGGCCAAATATATAGTGAGTCCATACAACAAATTCTTCAGTTATTCATCCTTGCAATAATTTTTTGAAGACTGAACAATGTACTTAACAGCAAGTGAAAAACGTATACCTGATCAAGGGTAATTGGAACAACCTTAGCTCCTCTCCCTAAAACAGGAAATTGCTTCCTAATGATTATAACATACATAAATTGTTTTACACAAATTATGGTTGGTAACTAAAACTGCATCAAATTATAAACTGAAGCGACAATGACATTCATATCACTGGAACAACGACACCAAGGCCTAAAGATGCAGTGAAACAGAAATGGATTTCAGACTTCAGTAGATATATGGCACTTTAAACATAAATCACAACCTATTTAGGTGATATCCAACTATCAAAACCATGGACAAACAGTCTATAAGCTCAGAACAACCACAGAAAAGATCAAGCACCAGAAGTTCAAAGCAAAAATATACACCAACAAAAAGATCAATCACCTCTCTTCACCAGAATTCTCTCAAGCAACAGCAGAAACACCAATGCACAAAAGATGAATTAAAACCTTTCTTAGACAACGATCTTTCAACATAAAGTTACTCGCAACCAGATCCACTCACGTTATGCATTCTCATAATGATTATATATCATATAATGATAAATAGCGACGAGCGCTCGTCTTCAAGTTCTATATTGGAAATTACAATCTAACTATTCAATGGAATAATTAAAATGCAAATGTCCCTATTTAAAGCAGAACTGGAGTGTGCACCCAAAGGAGTAGTGGAAGAATACAAACTAGCACTAATCACAACTTATTTAGGTGATATCCAACTATCAAAACCATGGACAAAACAGTCTATAAGCTCAGGACAACCACAGAAAAGATCAAGCACCAGAAGTTCAAAGAAAAAATATACACCAACACTAAGTAAATCTACATTGCATGCCTATTCCCCATTGTAAATGAACTAACTCTAAATGCTATGCCAATGCGCAAATATGCAAATATGTCTGTAGATGAACTAAGTATCGAGTGCTTAATGTGAGGATACTTTACATCGTTTAACTCCATCCATTCCAATGGCAGCAGTCTTCTCCTTCCTGTTCTTGGTCACAACTGAACACAAAAACCGAAAACACACAAGGTAACACATAAGAAATCAGGTTATCGGAAGTAACTATAAGAAATTAGGTCTATAGGTGCTAACACACAAGGTATTAAATGATGTTTCATTTACCTGAACTTAATGGAATTCATGTTAGAAATACATATGAACATAATCTACAACATATATAAGTTTCGGAAGGCTCTAACGACTAGAAACAGTGGTACAAGGCACTCCACTTTCCAGATTCTGACATGCTTTCCTGCACAGACAGTCATACCCAGTAGAGGAATTGGGGTACCTAATTTAGCCCGATCTTTCTGAAATTTTTACAGGACAATAAATATACCATGAACAACCTAGAGTTAAAATTTCAGAAAAATCTAACGGTTAGATACTTCTATACAAGAGCTCAAACGGCCCTACTCGGTGTCAAATTCCTGCAGAAGCGTAGTTAGTTCAATCGATCGTTTCAAGGTCTTCAACTGGTCAGAAAATTCCCAAATTTTAACCTGATCTTCCTGACATACTCAATTATAACATATCCAAAATTGGCTACAACCCAACTTGTGAATATTGATTTATGAGCAAAACAGTTCGACCAATCCTTGAGATCCTACAGAAACGCAGTTAGCTAAGTCAATCGTCATATATATTGACATCATTGAGAAACTCCTAATTCATTCATTTATATGATAATCTAAAATTCAATCTACATAACAAAATCAAAGATTCACCAAAAGCATTAATTAGATCAGAGACCCATATATAGAAATCAACAAATAATCAAGTAAGAAAATCAGAACATAAACAACAACAAGTTCAAAATCGTCTCTCTGTACAGAGACTCCAGCAACCAATCTTTGAATTCTTCCGAGCTGGAAAGAGAGATGCGATCTGGGATATCCCTGAACTCAATTTCATATTCAATAAAACCCCAATTCTGAAACCTAGATTTGATTCTACAAAAAGAAAAACCTAATTATTTTTTCAAACAAACATCAAATAAACACTAAATACAGTTAGGGTTAGAGAAATCTCACAGGTTCAACCCTTTTTCCTCTTATTTTCTTTCTCATTCATCTCCTCTGGAAATCTGAAACAAAAATCAGCGTAGCAAGTTAGGGTTTCAAGTATATTAATCAAATAAACTGCGACATCAGTGAAATCAAAAACATGGGTTCGATATTTCATACCCAGATCCATCGATTTTCCTCTTCTTCCCAGCTTCCTTCATCTTCTTTAACAAAACCCTAACTTCCCTTCTCACTGGTATGTTGTAACAATCCCTAAATATCACTCAATATCATACACAATCGCTCATTATCACTTAATTTCGGTTGATTTTAATCAATTTCTCTTTTTCCCCTCTTCTTCTCTGAGTTCTCTCTATTTTTCTGACATTGAGAAAGAGTATCCTTTTTTTTGCCGAGAAAAAGAGACCATATCCTATCTCAATTAAGTACCCTCGATGCTAACGACATCCTTGCTTCATCTCATCCGTCCAAATAATTATCTAAGAATCTGACCAAGGAAACGTTACTTATAAGTGTCTCAGTATGGTCAACGCAACAAAGACACATTGACCATAGTCAGCAATACTTACAGTATTGTTGTTTAATTATTTTACTATTTAACCAGCACAACAACACATATCTTTGTGTTGTTCACACAACGTCATAAAGTAAGTGTCGCAGTGCAGTGTTGCAGTCAGGCCCTTTTCCACTAGTGGGAATCAAGAAAAGGAGAAGAAATCATTAAGGAGCAAGAGCAAAAGAGAAGAAAGGCCAAAGACCAACTTCTACTGATTCAAATATGGATTTTCTTGGCTCTATCTTGAAGAGAATTGAAATACAAAGTCAATGGTGAAAGAATCAAGTCAATCCGAGGTCGGATGAAAAAGTTATGAGCAAAACAGTCGAGTAAAGAAGAAAAATCATAAAATAGACTAAAAACGGGATGTGCTACAGGGTGTCCTGTTTATTACTACGGGGCAACCCGACGCGAATTGACTTGCCTTATAAGCAAAGAAAGAAGAGTTTGAGGAGGTTGGTTTCCTTGGATGTGAAGAATTAAGAGCCTATATAAAGGGAAGCCTAGACATTATTTTAGATATCTTTACACTTCTGTTTTCTCCCCTTTGGGGGATACTCTCTCTTTCTTCTTCTTTTCTATATTTTTCCATGGGTTTTTGAGAAACCTATGATTGTGTAATTTTCGTCGTTATTGATTCAGGGATGTAATTGAAAGCTCTAGACATGTGAATCAATCTGGCTGGTTAGTTTCTGATGTTTTTGATTTCTTTTATCGTTCATGTTCTACCGCACATAATTAATGTATGATGAAATTGATCTGCAGTATGATTGGATGCTTGTTTGTTTGAGTTGCAAATCAAGTGAACTCGTGTTCATATCTAAAGCTAAATTAGGGTTTTCAATACAAGTTTACAAATCTTGATTACAAGTAGCACTGTGTGGTTGTTGCTTGTAGTGATGCATCCTAGTAATCACATGTAGAAGCTTGATCTGTGTTAAATAGTTTACTCGTAGTACTTCTGTTGCACAGATTATCCTAATTCATATAACTTAAAGCTCATCGGGGATTAAATTAACTTGATCACATCTTGTATTAAGTTGTTCTCTGGGTAGTATTCATATATATTCATCGTTATGGTATGTGATGACTGTACTGAACCAGTACAAATTGAAATACCAAATCGTAAGATAACGTCGTAATTCGTCGTAAAATCGTCGTAATCTGCACTAAGGCAGCCTAGAATCAGAGATTCATTACAATATTCAACATGATGAGAAATGAAAGACAGACTCATGCTAAATATCTATCTACCGCTAATGACAAGAGTCACCATGATAGTGACACGGGTCAATCTATCTAACGGCTAGGAATGGCTTAGCAAATAGAATTGCTAAGACTAACTCATAAACAGGGATAAGGGCTAACCTATACTGATAAGGGGTGAACCACCTCTCTACTAACCCCCCCTTGGGTACATGACATTCCCTCCCCCTTAAAAATATCCTTGTCCTCAAGGATGACAGAAAAAGAATAAACCCTGCTACAGGTAACAGAACACAACTGCCTCCTCTCAAACAGAACAATAAAAATGACAGGGCACTCCCACATCCAGGCCCAATTGGTTGAGCTATTCAGCTGTATAATGAACACAGGCCCAGTATCTTCATAGCCCATTTGCTGGTAAAATGCAAGGCAACCATCTCTTGTAGCATCAGGTAAGGTAAGCAAGAGAAAGACCAGATTCTGCAAAGCCTTTAGTTGCATCCACTTCCATTTAATTACAACTGTAACTGGCATTAACATAGACAAAACGCCTTCTTGGTGCAATTGAGTAGCATCTCCCTTCATGTGCCTAACACAAGAAAAATTGTAAGTCTAGCTTCCCCTCTTTGTAGTGCCAATCTCCTGCTTTCCTTAGCACAATTAATCATCACAAGCTTGGAATCAACTGTAATCTGAATTATAGTAGTCCTATAGCTGCTGATAACAGTCCGAAGACGAAACAGATTGAACAACCACAATAAGCAGACCACCCACTGTAATGCAAAGGAGAACCAAACTGTAACAGTCACCAGATGAATTCCCACTCTCCAGAAATCTGCAATAATAAATGTCTCAGACCAGAACGGAAATTTCAGACTTCTTCCTCTATCAAACACTAAATGAATACACCCAGATAGCACAATGCCAGACCCAAAAGTACCGCCACCAAGTCGCAAACTCCAAAATTTAGTGGAACACCATTTGAATTTCCCTTTCAGATGGTTCATCCATAGCAGAATATGCACCATCAAACTCACCATAAACAAAACAAGAGAGGGAGATAAGAAAAACCAAACAGTAGCAAAAACTCCAGCTTTTGTGTGACATGCAGCATTCCATTGACTGAGGAAAGGTGTTATCATTTGCTTGCAATAGTTAGATTCATATTCTGGCTTGGTCTCACCACTCCTCGGCACCACCATAGCCTTGAATCTCATTTCACCCACTTCAAACTTCCACCACAGAAAATCTGAATAATGTCTTGAGCCCGACATTCCCAACTCCACATTCAACTGGAATATAGTAAGAACACTCCTTGTAGCTGTCGTTGCAGTATGGTTCATATTTGCCACCTTATGTATCTGCCACTGAGATTGTTGTTGTAGTTCAGAAGTACTCCCATTCTGCTACACCAAAAGTGTAGAATCCTTATTCCCATCATTATGCAAAAACCAAAATACATTCAAAAACCAGGCAAACCAGGAGAAAACATGACTATCACCAGGTCTATTTCCAGCAGCAAGAACCAAACACACAGCTAGATATGTCAATAGCAACCCAAACTGGAACTCAAAGTGCCCAACAAACTCACAAACATCTGATCTTTTGTTCTCCACCAACTTGCCAGTATCTATATAAAAGATCAACATGGATAATGATGTAGCTGCTGGTGTGAAAACTTTAGTCTGAACTATATCCAAATCCAGCTCGAAACATAGCTTACTGTTGTTGACCATCTTGCCAGGATCAATTGGAAATTTCTGGTGAAGCACAACAGTACATAACAGTGCATATAGAAGAAATAGTAGTGAGTGAAATCTAGCCGTCCCAAACTCCTTCATCAACAGCTGGCATTTAGCATCTCCATCACCACTAACACTAAAATATGGAACTGTAATCCTCTTAGCCAAACCAAAATTCAGCTGCAACAGAGACAATACTGCCCTCTCCACAATTTAATGAGTAGTTCAAACAATTGAAAAATATACTCGAGTTCACTTAAGCTTATATAGTGCAGTAGAGAAATATCTCTGGTGATACTGCCAATAGATTTACCATTCACCAAAATCACACACAATTTAGGCAACCATGGCATGAAATCTTTGTGAAAAATTATAACATCACTAACCTCCAGCAACAACTGATTTTCAACCACCATTTGACCACTAACACCATCATATCTAGCTTCAAGAAAATGCAGGTCAACAAATTTTGCAAGGTAGCCAAACTCAAAAATCAGTTGATCAACAACATTATCACTTCTAGCCTCACTACACTTCCACAAAAACATAAACCAGTCCTCAAAAAACAAGTTCCCAACATCTTCAAAAATAACATGCTCACTGTAAATTACTCCACCCATTATACTCAAACAACCAAAGGAAGATATTCCACAACATAGAGCATCAGGTAGAAGTAAATTTCCACACATAGGAAGTAGCAAAACTGTACTTCCACTTGACCATGTAACAACCAACAGCTTCTCAGAAAAAATTCCTCCCACATAAACACTCCAAATAGCAAATGAATGTATAAAATCAGAATCCAGTTGGTACCCAAAACTAGGATTTGATATTAGAATCAATAGATCATAAGAATTTGATGTTATCAGATCATATTTACCTCTATCAAATATACCATTAGAAGAATGAATAACTGAAAACACACTCACTAGAGATGATGCCATTCTTCCTAATAATAAACAAATTTGTCCTGGTGAAGTCATTAGCATATGTTGCTGAAGCTTCTGAAATTTGAGATTTAAGAAACTTCGTAGAATCATCTTCTTCTTCATTAACAGGAGCAGACTTTGATGTAACCAAAAATGAAGAAATGGATGGAAATTGAGACTTATTTATTTCATCAACACAATTAGAAATCCATATATCTGCGTATAATTGAGCTTCAAGAAAAATTGTAGGAGGTAGAATTATAGAATTACCTTCAGTATCGTTATCTTCAACTGATTTTGTAAACGCATCGGTATCAGAAGACTCAACGAACGGCTTGCAGATGATTACTGCTATCATTTCTCTTACCTCTGTTATCTTCTGATCTAATCTTCCAGAAATCTCAGTAACACGCATCATCTCCAGAAAATTTTTCTTCTGATATTCATCGTTTACTTCGTTGGTATTAATAACTTTCTCTTCAAAAATTTCTCTCATCTTCGTGCACGATTCTGCAAACTTCTGATCGATCGTGTCTCCAAATCTCTTCACAAAAGCATCACCTATATCTACAACTAAATTTGTAGAAACTACCTCAGTTGTATCTTCGTCGTCGTCGCCTTCAAAGAAAAATTCAGGAATCGATTCACAAACAGGTACTACTTCCTTAACGTTGATAATCCGTCTGTGAGCTCTACCAAAATGTTGAAGATTATACATCTCAACCCATTTCTTCTCTGCTCTTTCTACTAATTTTGACCATTTTCGGAAACGAGAATTCCGATCTGCACACGAAGAAACTCTCCAAATTTCGTACCATCTTCTGCAATTAAACAAATCTTCCTCTGCTAATCTTAATAATTTCTTTGCTGGTACTAAATTACCTCTCAATTGTACCCATTTTTCCTTCTCTTCAAAAAAAAAATCTGCAAATTCTCCCATGGATGTAAGTGGCTCTTGATACCAATTGTACTGAACCAGTACAAATTGAAATACCAAATCGTAAGATAACGTCGTAATTCGTCGTAAAATCGTCGTAATCTGCACTAAGGCAGCCTAGAATCAGAGATTCATTACAATATTCAACATGATGAGAAATGAAAGACAGACTCATGCTAAATATCTATCTACCGCTAATGACAAGAGTCACCATGATATTGACACGGGTCAATCTATCTAACGGCTAGGAATGGCTTAGCAAATAGAATTGCTAAGACTAACTCATAAATAGGGATAAGGGCTAACCTATACTGATAAGGGGTGAACCACCTCTCTACTAACCCCCCCTTGGGTACATGACAATGACATAAAGAATTTACCGGAGTATACTCGCGATGAGGTACTCTAGGGCTATTGATATGAAAAGGATTGAATATTGGTTCTGATCGATTGAGGAATTTTTTTGGTGATGGAAGATGAAACCCTTGATCAATAATTTCTCTCTCTATTTCTTTCTTTTTCTTTTTATTTATTTTACTTTATCAACTCAACCCCCTATGGTTACATAAGAAGTGAAGAACAAGTAACAATTCCATGCTCTCTGTGGGAACGATCTCTACTACCGCTATGCTGCTTGTTAGTATTTGTGGGAAATATCACATTGAATTAATTTGTTGGTTTGACACCCATCAATCACAATGAAGGATCACATGAAGATGAAAGGCGAAAAGCCTTACCGCAATTACAAGATGGCACTGATCAGCCACATGCACCCTTGAGACGGTGAATATTGGAACCGAAGAAATCTGAGACCTATTTCCGTCAGTTCGAGTCTATCACCACAAGAAAGAAGATATTTATGACGGTTGAGGTATCCGTAACCTTGTCAACAAACAATGTGGAGTATGACCGTCAGTTGGTACTATCAATGAAGTAAACAAAGGCACAACCATAGAAAACCCTCAGTCCAAACGTTACATCTATACATCAATACCAACATCTCCCTCGCTAGAAGCTGCATAACGTAGGAGGGACACAACGCAGACAGATGCACCAGAAATTACTCAGAGGCAATAGCCATCAAAGGATAACCTCGGTGTCCCTGATTGTTCTTCTCCACAGAAAAAGAGTTTTACTATCCCAGTCAAAGCAGCAACCAGAAGAGACAGAGACACGCCACATGGACGCAAGAGAGAAACGATCTCAGGAAAGTGTGATTGGGGACTACCCACCATGACACATCTTGAAAGCATCATGCCAAACAAGATAACCTATTTTCCCACGACAGTCAGAGACTCTGGAGGAAGACAAGAGAGGCCTACGATCATGTTACAAGAATACCAATGGGAACTACCCAAGTGAAATCCAAGTTC
The DNA here is from genome assembly GCA_023529015.1 of Papaver nudicaule. NCBI lineage: Eukaryota > Viridiplantae > Streptophyta > Magnoliopsida > Ranunculales > Papaveraceae > Papaver > Papaver nudicaule. The sequence goes on from JAJJMA010134524.1 coordinate 12,298, forward strand.
TGCGTCACCTCAGAAGATCCAAACTATGGTGTGGTATTAGGAGGAACCTTAGATCCACAATGACGGGGCGCTGACAGGTATTCAAAATCTCACATATCCATCAATATGTTTATTACAACAGTTAAAAATGCCATCAAAGAGATATCAAGAAGATAAGTTATCTCGCGCCCAAAAATAGATGACAAAACTGAGCAAATACAAGGAGGTTGGTAACACCATCTTTACCTACCTGGTATCCGTTTACCGTATGGAGTACATCATACATATCCTTATAGCATTGCGAATCCGCGGGGAAAAGAAGTCGTATATATCTCCCTCTGACAACGGCGAAAGAGAAGTTGGTTAATCCACCCATACCGAGAAAAACCTGAAGACCAAGAGGTAATCGAGGAAGTCCAAGAGGAGCATTACATACTATATGTGGTTGGGGAGAACCATAAATGAAGAAGCTCAAGATACTCGAGTTAACAAATGCCTCATCGACAAGTAATATCAGATGAAGCCCTTCGCCAACGAATCAAAGGAAAGGTGTAGTCGTACAAGCAAATACAATACCAAGAACGACCCTAGCATATCAGCAACAACAAAGGGTGGCTTTAGCCTCCTTAACAGGGGACTAGATAATCCGGTTTGGCGAAAAATTCCAAGTGAGATGAACTTGGGGACTTGATACGTGCATAATCTACATAATATCTAAGGAATCTCCAAGAAGTTTTACGCGCTGTCGAAATCCATCTTTCAACTCAAGAATGTCAAGGCATGTTGCTTCTCTCAAGCAGCAAAGCAGGTCTGTTCCAGAATATCCCAGAAAGATCTACAAATGTGGTGTTACATACTTTAGGGCACCAAGGAGGAAAAACGTACTAATGAGTGATGAATGGAGAAAACTTTCCACACAACATATATTCGTATACACCTCTACCACAACATACTAAAAGGATGCATCATTCCGAGTTACCACGGAAGAACAATGGACATTACATTAAGATGTGCGAAATCTGAAAATCCTAGGGTTTCTGAGGAAGGCATCAACTATATGTGTATCACCACTGACATCGACTTGAAGTCGGAAGATTTTTCATGTGGGGGAAAGATGAGTTTTTCCTCTTCGAATATTGGGGTCAAACGTCAAAATTAGAGATCATATGAAGATTCTACAACCTCTAGAGTGAACAACGTGCAAACAAGGGTTTCCATACGGGATTGAAGCGACTCAAGCTCTTCAAAGAGGCGCCGACAACCTGCTTGCGACAGCTCCAGTAATCCAAGCTAAAATGGGAAAGAAGTCTATGGCCAGAGCTGTCCTAACTCCCTCAACTGCCAAAGATGTTCTCAACTCCCTCAACTGCCAGAGCCGTCCGCCTCTCCCTCAACAAGCAAAGTTATGATCTTTCCTTTACCCCAAGTACATGATTCAAGACAGCACAAGGGCGATTTCGTGATTAGTTCAGGAAGTTACTGTGTGTTGTGCTCCATGAGAATTGAAGCCGTTTGCAATTTGAGACGAATTAGGACCTATGGTTCGTACCAAAAAATCCCCCTGGATGTCTTCTACAACATACTCAATTTCTGTCAAGGTCCATAAGCCGTTCGGGAGATACGAGCAATACACTGAAGCTTCCGCAAACAGAAAACTATATGCAAAGTTTCTGAATTCACGAAGAACCATTGGATGCTGCTACGCCGTTGTTCTCCGGGGAATATCCTATCACTCAAGCGAACGTACTAGACCTCATGTCCATTTGAAAAGTTATCTCTGCAACTGAATCCACAGGAAATTAATAAGGGTCAGAGAAGAGAGGGTCACAAATCACGACGAAGCAAATCGAAAGGAATCCGATTTCCCTGCGAATATTGAAATTCCTATCTTATGAGGACAAACTCATTGAGGCTCAACAAGGAGCAGCAGGCTCAAGAGCAAAGGACGATCAAATACTAAACATACGCACTACGCCGCTGGAAGGATTATCACTTGCCATTTCTCCTGGGAATTCACGTGAAAGGTCTCTGCTTGGCAACACTGTTGGAATATACGTTGCATCTAAAGCCTAAACTGCGCTGAGGATACTGCTCAGAGGAAATCAACTAAGTATCATGAATTAAATTTTTACAATTTTGGTTAAACATGCTGCTCTCTCTTGACACGATAGTTACCTGCCACCATGAAAACTATTAGCGAAGCCTTGACGATAACCAAAATAAATCAGGATAAATCCTAGCTAATTGATTACCACTTAAGTGTAAAATAAAGTATAACACAAATAGTTTCCATACTGTTAACACTTACATGCTAATACCAACATTTGTATTGGCCCCGCCAATAACATTTGGTAACACTGAATTTGCTTATGTCCTTGAAGGAAAACTACGTTTTCCTGATTTCAATGAAGATCCTGAAAGAACTTCTGCACACACTGGTGGAAGAGTTACCACTCACGAGGCTTCTAGGAAGCCTGAGTGAGAACTAACTTTGTCAATATTTCATCATCGCCATGATTGTATTCACATGCATAAGGTCACGCTCGGCTACACATGCATATATACGAACGAAACATAATTTTGATACTGGACTCGCCAGTTATAATCCGTTGCTAAAGACACATAAACGTACATAGCATACACATATACAACACGCAAAAAAAAAAAAAAAAAATTTAAGGTCCGCCGCCGGCAACCTGCCTGGCAGTCGGACCGTCGGTGCCGGCGCTGCCCGGCGTCGGAAAAAAAACACAGGTAGGGGAGATAAAATTGTTTCCGAAATTTGCAAAAAAAAAA